>JAVQJS010154238.1:0-28323 GCA_036024795.1 Galaxias rostratus
TCACACCTATGGACAATTTAGAGACACCAATGAACCTACATGTTTTTGGACTGTGGGAGGAAACCCACGCTAACTTATTAAATAAATATCAAATGAAAACAAATGACATTTCTCGAAGAAAAGCTGTTCCGTCCGTGCTGATGCAGACCCTTTTGTCAATGGCAGGCGCACAAAGAGTTCCTTACATTTATTATAGAGGACATGAAAGCATGAATGACTCCTTCCCATGTGGCTCTGTTGAATTCCGATGACTATAATGATAGTGAAGGTATTCACTTTGCCTCCTGCACGCCTATGAATCATGGCGTCTCTCTTTCCAACGCGCACGGTGACTATTCAAGGATTGCTAACAAATCAATGTTGTTATACAACATGTGGTTGGTCGGTCGTGTCCCTGCCAAAAGCAGATCCGAGTGGCGCTAGGCAGCAACCGAAACATCTCCATTTGACAATTAAACACAGGAACGCAGTGCAAAGAACGACTGATTCTGAATGTTGAATCCTAGAGAGGAAATGTGGGTCTTTAGGAACATATTTGGACAACAACACACTGTTTTGGATTTCGATAAAGTGTTAAAAAGCAACTACTGTCAAAGCGAGCTTGACCGGCTGCAAGGACATGACCAGAGGGCTGTGTAGGCCACATACCCTTGGAACGCGCCCTCCTGGATAACCTCTTGGACACTCACCTGGCAAAAAAAATTGTCACCTGGTGGCTTCCCCCATCGAGTCTGTGTTGCCCTGGCAAACAAAAGCTTGTTGGGGGTGATCCCTCAACACAGCAGAGGCATCAAAACAAGGCCCCCCATGCGCACAAATGAACGCGGCCCCAAAAGGCAGTGCTAAATGCACTCCCCCAGGCGCTGTGGGCTCTGGGCGTAGCCAGGCGAGAGCTGGAACTCAGAGAGTGGCCACGCATAAACACACGCGCTGCTTGGTCACTATGGGGATACGACACCCTGAGGAGCCCTCTGACTGGGTCTGCCCTCACACAGCTCTCAGAGGAGCTAAACGCTCTTCAACTCTGTCTGTCTCTCTCTAACACACACACACACACACACACACACACACACACACACACACACACACACACACACACACACACACAAACACACACATATTTGCATTTAACCCTTTCATCATAAGCCTCATATTTGCATTTATTTATTCATACATGGGTGGAAAGTAAAAAAAAAAGTAATTTACAGATAATATGTCTAAGGAAAATATGTTTTACTGAGGTAACAATAGAGGCTCAGGGAAAACTTCCCAAAAACATAGGATTTTGGATTATATTGTTATATTACTTTTGAATATTGGTAAATCACTTAACAGACCCATGCACTGCATCAATGCAAATGTTACCAGTTGACACAATAAATACACCATGCCAGGACTTCCAATTCAAACAATCAATTATATTCTCAGTTGAATCCTTTCACATTAAAATAAAGGCTGACGTGGCCACTATAATATCAAACAAACAGTTTAAATTAAGTAGCCTCCCTTTCCTTCCTTATCCTACACACACACCCTCTTAAACATTCTTTACCACCTGACATATTTTCACAGGCTATGGATGGTTTACAATATTAGCAAGTGCATTAATTGGTGACTATACCCCATTTAACCAGGCTAACATTAGAAAGACACTGACCTCAACATAGTAACACTTAAAAATAAACAGATTCTACATAAAACCTTCTCAAGTATAAAGGTTTTACTGAGATTTATTGCAAAGCAATTAACAGTAAAATATTACAAACACTGGTGATACTAAAATAATACACTTTTGAACTTTTCAAAACACATACATATATATATATATATATATATATATATATATATGTACACACACAGTATTAATGGGTATTCTTTCTTTCCCAGTGCCCTGTGAGCCCTCAGTCCAGTCTGTTGCATTCCAATGTGAAAGCAATTCAGTCGTACTATCCTGGAAACCGCTTGAGGCAGCGGTGGACTATATTGGCTATGCTCGGTCAGAAAACGGAAACTTACTTTATTGTCAAAGCATGGACACCTCCTGCACCATCAACGGCCTGACGTGTGGCTCCATGTATAACTTCACAGTGCAGGCCTCGAATAGATTATGCAACAGCACTGTCAGTGAGCCTTTACTTGAGGGAGCAGGTAACTAAAGGGAGACATCATGTTATTGTCATAAATATAGGGTTAATGGGAGACAAAATTAAACCCTGAGGCCAGTTTATCTAAAAAGCAATTTAAAGCAAGTAATTGTGTCGCACATACTACAAGAGTGATGTCTACCCTGTATTAACTTTCTTATTTCATTATAATGCAATTCCTTTCCCACAGCTCCATGTGCCCCTGCTACTGTGAAGAACCGGATGCAGTTAATTGACCGGTCCTATTCAGCCCGTGTCACATGGAGCGCTGTGAACTGCTCCAACGTCCAATACATGGTGGAGGTCACTGGCCGTATCAATGATAACCCACAGAGTCAAATGGAAATCTTCTCCTATTGGACACAACGCCGATACTTTGAACTTCCACTGCCATGTAGCAGTGTTTATAGTCTGACGGTCAGGGCAAAGAACTCTGCCGGTATCAGCGAACCATCTTCCAAGATTACCGGAACCACAGGTAATTGAGGGACAAAACACTTTCTCTATAATCCAGTTTATCAAATGTATGTAAATTAATAATGATATTAAATGTCTAACATTGATTTTGCAGCACCCTGCGCTCCTCTAAATGTGACCTACACCGGTGACAATCAATCTGCGTTGGTCTCATGGGAAGCATCCCTCTTTGCCACACACTACACCGTCTATGATGTGATTGGTGTCCAACCCATACAAGTATGCAACACTTCAAACCGTTTCTGCCAACTGGCAAATGTCCAACCCGGCATCATCGAAGTTACTGCAAGCAACTCAGTTGGAGAAAGTCTTCCCACAAGGGACATTAGAGGTGAAGTGTTGAATGGTTGGAGTTTGAAAATGCTGATCTTTAATTTAAATTCCAAATGAATGACCAGCTCCTAACTTCTTCTCAGGTCTAGTATTAAATCGCAGTAGAAGAAGTTTAAAAAACAGTGAAATGATGGCCCATTTACAGCAGGGTAAGCTTTCAAATTGATATGGGTGTATTTTGGGGATAATACGATAGCACAAATTGTGGAATTATTTAGCTAAAAATGTGTTATGTACTTCCTCAGTTATACTTTTAGCATTTAGTAACAGCAGGTTAACAACCGTAAGATGGTTATGTCCTGTAATTACCTATTGTATTTGATTAAAAACTAACATGTCAAATTAAAGGTCACCATACTTTACAATCTTCCAGAGCTGCAAGTTCCTGAGATTCAAGTGAAAAGAGTAACAGGGCTCTCTTTGTATGTGGAATGGAAACCAGTGAAAGACGCTGATTATTATACCATCATCATGAAAGAAGATGGAGTCAAGCGGCCCACCATGGTTCTGACTGTGGATCATGAGTTTTCTACGTTTAATGACCTAAAGTCATCTACCAAATACTGCATTGTTCTGTCTGCAAAGAACACTATCAATTACAGCTCTTTTTCCAAGCCTGAGTGTATCACCACTGGTATCTCCCAATGAAAAGCTGACATCGTTTTAAGACTTTGCATGTACTATGGCAACCATGAAAACAACTAGCTTGTTCCTTTTCCCCCAAAACAACAAGTTTCCAGACTCCTCTCTAACATAATGTAGGCTTAGGTTTTAAGGGAGGGATTGGTTCAGTTTAGAACTTTTTCTTTAAAACGTCTTATTGGCAATTCAATCAGTAAACTTTGAATTAATCACTGAATTATTAATTACATGTATAAGTAAACTGTAGCACTTAGACTCTCTCATACACAGTCAATATATGAACATGAGCTTTCTATTGATTTAAATACTTAATTTTGTCTCATCTAAAGTTAAGTCTCAATGTTATCCAATCAGTATGTTGTCTTTCTGATGTACTGTTTCGTATGACCTTATGAAAATCTTACCGCATTTTTATCAAACCCAAAAATGAATAAAGTATTTTCTATGATGAAGTATTGAAAAATGATGATATTAGTTTTCTGAAATAAAAATGGGGGTAAGCCTAAAATATAACAAAAATAACAATGTCTTCAAATAGTGTATTGGAGAGGGGTATTAGCAACAGGAATCAGGTGCAAAGTTTAGTTATACAAAAAAACAAAACAGATCCATGACCAGTGATATGAACCTGCAAAGTAAACAAATAGCCATGCACTGCTGATACAGGGAAGATAATCCTGTATCAATTGCAGAGACGCTCATGAGACTTGAGTTCTGATAAACGGATAAACCTATCTGCAAGCTTTAGACAGAAGAACTTGTTTAAAAATGGTGTTACAGACTGTAAGCAAGCTGTAAGAGGTCAAATCAAATCATTATACATCCATCCATCCATCCATTATCCGAACCGCTTATCATAGGCAGGGTTACGGGGGGCTGGAGCCTATCCCTACCGACTTCGGACGAGAGGCGGGGTACACCCTGGACAGATCGCCAATCATTATATATATATGAGGACAATTTTTTTTATATTTAGGACAAAAAATCACCACCATCCTCCAGCCCCGGTTAAATGCTTTACAGCTTGTATGGTTCAAATGCAATCTTAAGACAAAATTCTTCAAAATATAGTGAACATTCTGTTGCCCATGACGCACCACCATTCCCCAGCTCTTGTTTCATGGAGAATCTGAATCATTATGTTTCCTGTCGCCTTGTTCGACGCGGAGATGTTCTGGCACAGAGACCAAACCGAATATCAATATTTGTTACTTCCCTGTTTACATAGACGTTTGTTTTAAATTGTATAATTTCGTTTTAATTTTAGTTTTAGAACATAATTATTCAAATCAATCTAGCACATAAAAACCAAGAGCGAAATTTTACTTTTACTCTACAAAATCATCACCACAAACCACAATCAAAATTATGTGATAGTATTAATTTCTCGAACTTCCATTAAAGATGGAATGGTGATAACGATGTATGGTGGGCGGTGATTTGCCGGACGACGTCGCTTTTGGTCTGCATTGTACGTTCGGACGCTGGCGGGAGGCTTTGACGGATAGTCACAATCAGCTAGTGCCGGGTAGCTGTCTTTAAATGCACATATTCTTGCGGTACGTTATTATGAATCCAATATTCAATCCACCGCTTTATTTGCAAAGATACCAATTTGTTATCGAATTTGTGAGGCGGCACAAACCAAAAAAGGTAACTAAAACTAAAAAATACAAAAAAGTGTTCAGAACTATAAATGTAATTAAGTAAGAACTTTCGATCTAGGAAACGCCATAGGTAGCGCGCTGGAATAGCTAACAAACCTTCGATGCATACAGTTGCCTATACATGAGTCATGACTTCAATTATATGAAGTCTCGTTCTCACCCAGCATATACACGTAAAATAAAAATAATTATATCTGATAAGGAGTTGTAAAACCTTTCCCTTAATACCATATCCTCTATAATATTAAAACTAAAATACTAGTTCCAAGTATCCATGTTGCAGCCACGCTTTTTGCACGTTTGACTTTCCTCATCAGGTGGTGGACTTGGGGTGCAATGACTGCACGCTTATGAGGAGGCTGAAGTTTCACCGAGAAATTGAACTGCTCGCTGGAGTGGACATTGATAGTGCTGTAATGAAAGAGAAGATGTCCGTCAAAAATGACTAAACACATAGTCAGTCTCATATACTTAATATATGCATATTCTATGGCTAAGTGTATATGACTGACACGGAACCCCAATAACTGTTTGCAGGTATGAACTGGCCCCTATGTCAACTGACTATCTGCAGCCGACGGATGGTCCAATGACTATTGAGGTATTCCAGGGATCAGTCACTGACAAGGACCCGCGCATGAAAGGATTTGATCTGGTCACAAGCATTGAGCTGTAGGTGCCATAGATTGACACAAAGCAACTAGGCCTCCTGGAGATGTTAGAGGAGACTCACCTTCTCTTTTTTTTGTTTTCAAAGTATTGAGCACCTGCAGTTAACTGATGTGGACCAGTTCTCTGAGATGGTGTTTGGCTACATGAGGCCATCTTCAGTGATCATTAGCACCCCCAATGCAGATTTTAATCCCCTGATCCCTGGCCTGACAGGGTTCAGACACTACGATCACAAGTTTGAGTGGACCCAAGACGAGTTTAAGACCTGGTACCCAAAACTTGACTTTGTTTTTAATTGCCTACCTAAATACCTTCTACGACATACTAAATGTATACTGACTACTTAAATCAAAATGTAGTATACTACATTTTTACGAAGATGTTCTTATATTTTTTGTATACCCAACTTGAACTTGTAACCAACACCCAGGCATTTTTGTAATGCTGTTATTGCCAAATTGCATTTTTGGGAGTGAAGCATCGTTGAGCAACCTTTCTCGAGTACTCAATATTTCCCCAAAAACAGTTTGTCATCCGAAAAATTTCTTTATGCTAAATTGTCATATACTACTCACTGTTGACAGACTGTAGTATGCGAGGTATACATAGAAGGCAATTTCAAACTCAACATATGTTTATGTAAAAAAAACAAAAAACATCACTTTCTGTCCAAGCTTTTGTTAATATGATTTGTTCCGTTCTTTTTGTACTGAGGGCTTTGAAGTTGTGCTTTGAGCATGGCTATAGTGTAGAGTTCACAGGTGTGGGTGAAGCACCTGCAGGCCAGAAAAGTTTTGGATTCTGCTCGCAGATTGGAGTGTTTCACAGGCTCATGGCCAGAGATGAAGCTGCTCATATGCAGAAAGAGAACATTGAAATGCCCCTTTTCTACAGTTTGGTGAGTGTCTGAAGGATGGCTGTGACATTTTCAGCATTGGGCCTTTGGTTCCTCACTTTTGAAATCTGCTGGTTTGATATGATGCAAAAATCATTACTCTTACTAGTCATTACTCCGGCTAACCATTCATTTTTTCTCTAAATTTGAATGTAACTTTTGTGCCCCTAACGCACCAGCTGTACAGTGTTACCTACCCAAGTCTGAGTGACAACAACATCTTGCAAAGGACTCTTGGGAATGAAGTCCTATATTGGGCAGAACAGATTAGGCAACAATGGCTCAAAGAAATGTCTGGAGATGGTGAAGAAACAGGACTTGAGGAAGAGTTACACTCAATGGACATGATGTGCACAGAGAGGTTTCAGATCCATGGATTACAAGAGGGGGAGAGAAGACCAGTTGCTCAAAGTGGTGGTTGTACTGAGGAGGAGGAAGAGAGCAGTAGGACAGCGCGAGCACGAGAGCCCTACAGACGAGGGCGATCTGTATGTGTCCCTCTGACCAGATTATGGTTGATCCCCAGGGTTAAGACTCTGGGTAAAACCCTCCGTCAACTCAGAGAGATCCTCCTGGACGACACAAGAGTCCAGCTAAGTGATGATGGCACAGCAGTGGTACTGGCTGACCATGAAGAAGATGAAGACGAAGACGAATCTTTTGAGGATTCCGAAGCATCAGACATCTGTCAGCCTTCGGTCGGCTGTAAGGACAGTGAAGACTGGGAGGCAGAGCTCTCATAAACCACTGTCAGTCTATTTAAAGAAATCATTTTGTCAGGTTTGGGATGTAGTTTTGCTCTATAATCACATATTTCTTTGCATTTCAGACAAATAAAACAGATTGAAAAAGGTTACCATATGATTGTGAACATTAGCAGTTAAGTTTATTTAACAGTGCATGGTACACGTTCAAATTATACATTACACTTGGTAAGGAAGCAAATGTTGATCCAAATGACAGATGTGAAACTAGGAACGCAGGACACTGCCATAAACAGTCAAGAACAACATCAGTTTACTGGTGGGGTACATTTAACAGCTCCATTTATGCACAGCTTCACAGAAGAGACAAAAACAATCATGTTTTTCACAACATGTTACTGAGTACCAAGATGTACTAGTCTTAAACTAGTGCAGTAAGTATAACTACAAAAAAGCAGTTAACAGATCAGATAATTTGGAGTTAAACAATTCTCAGCAATTGAAGAAGTACTTTATATACCAAGTATCTTACTGAAAGATTACAATATAGAGTTACCAGGTTGTAATTGCCATATCTATAATAAAATCTGTGATTGAAATGTGTTCATAGTCACATTAAGTCAAGGAATCACAATGGTAACATGTAATTAAAAATAATTAATTGGATTCAAAGCTGAATAAAAAAATCATGCAAAATAAAGCTGCAAATATATAAACACATAACTGACAGCACTGATTATTTCACAGTTATAATACCGTACATCGATTGATAACAGTTGTGCAGATATCTGCTTGCACACAAGTAATGTATAGGGATAGCTCTCGTATGGCTTCTGAAAAATACTCTGAGATCATACACAACAGATGTTCAGTACATACACATTAGTCTGCCTACACATATTGACTATTTTTACACATTATAAATAAACAGGATTAACAGATTTTGGGATCACCAAAATCTAGTGAAGAACATGTTATTTTTCATGTAAATTTGACTAATTTAGCCTTAAAATGGATACTTTAGAATAATGGATTACTAGCTTAAAAATTTGAACCTGTTGTTTAAAAGTTTACAGTAATCAATATTTATGTAATTGACCTCGTCTTGTTAATATAAAAACAAAAAAACAAAATAAAGAAATTCTATCACAACTTGAAACAATGCTAATGAACAAAAACAAGTCTTTCTTTGGATGTGTTTAACAGGTGGCTTGAAGGGATCTCAACTGGCAGTGGATTACTTAGGTCTTTTGTTTTATTTATTTTTTTACTTGCAATCGGCTACAGTATACAAGAATAAATTACATTCCAGTAAGGCAAATACAAAAAAAAAGTGCAGGAAGAGTTTGATATTTAAAACCGTTAGAATCTCTGCCTGTAATCAGAGTGGGCTTGCTAATGACCTTCAGCTGTTATACGTCACCAATAGCTTTATCAATCAGCAGACTCAACCATCCCTGGATCAGTGCTCTATTGCTGAGCGTATAAAGTAACTATTGTAATAAAAATAGTGGTTTTATAAGTTACTGCAGAGGCAGAGCATATTTGCATGTGTGCACGCACACATACATAATCATGCATACAAACATAGAAACAACACAGTAGCCTAAGTCTGGTGCTATACCCCTGTGGCACAACAGTCGGCTCTCAACTATGGGTTTCAGAGACCAAAAACAACAGCTATTAGCAGCTTGTTTAAGAACACAAAACTGAAAGATACAAATACGAAAAGTAGTCCAAAATTAGACATACATCTCATCACTGGACAACAAAAACACTAGGGAATGTATTGAAAAAGCATGGCCTACTCCTCTTCAGAAAAAAAGTGCCTGTGTGTGATCCAAACCTCCCTTATTCATAGAGGAATGACCAATTGTTATACAGTTTCAATAAGTACATGTCATTGTGAAGTTCTTCACCTTGAAAAGACCTGACTAAACTAATTTAGGAACTACTGTGTAGATTGTTTAGATAAACATGTAGCCATTATTGTAGTCCTTTGCCTTTATGGGTTGTCTTGACTGAGGAAGGATAAATGTGCTGCTGGAATAAAGATCAAACCAACGTAGCCTCCATCAGACACCTGTCTGGCATTCAGCTGAACCACTCATCTTCCTGGCAGGCCCCAGGTCTTAACGTTTGATCACCACCTGCTCATATGCTCCAGCCCCAACCCTGAAGCACAGGGCAACAAACATCTGAATCTCCTGCTGTTGCTTTAGTTGAAAGACTGTGTGTACCCAGAGTAGGTTTGAGAGGAGATTTACTCTGTTTGAAACACTCACCTTGTTGGTAAGTGATGGCTTCCCAGAGCTGTGCTCCCCCCAGGACCCACAAACAACCGCAAGCCCTCCTCTGAAACAGACACAAACGTATCTTTTTGAGTAATATCAGGCAGCAGAATTCTCAACGAAAAGGTCCATTGCAAGGCAATCTAAAAATATACATGCATTGACAAGGGGATCGTTTTTCCAGCTTTCCGCTGCTAAGGACGGGACCTTTCAGAAAGTTGAGCATGCAAACCTCACATTAGGCAAATTTGTCTCAAGGTTTTTACATAGTAATAACCTCTACGCTCTTCTTACCTATAGCCTAAAAAAACATAGGATAGAAAGGTAGTGTACAAGACCAATGCTTTAGCATTGTTACCATGCATTATTTTATGACGTCTCTGATTGTCTATGATCCAAGCTTACCTTCAGCACTGGAATCAAAAAGGCTGGGAGTGAAGTCTTGGCTCTGGAGGATCTTCTCCACAACGTCGTCAGCATCCACCCTTGTGGCGTCTACCCTCATCAGCTGAGACTCCATGGAATCCTGCTTCACAGGGTGCCTGGAGGGAGCAGCACAGGACACCAACATTGTAGCCGCACATCTTTCAATGCATTCTACACTACTTTCTGGTGTACTACGGACATGGGCAAGTAGGATTCTATTGCTGTACAATAATACAAAAAATATTAACTCTCATCACAATAGCACAGAGCTTTCCTCATGCCAACCAGGACTGTCTGTCAAGTGACTTTGAAGGCTACGCATTGCTAAGGACGGACTACGGCCACTCATCTTGAAACCTTAGCAGATGGACGCATATTAGTGGGCTGCACCTGTTGAGGCGTTCGCTGGATGTGACCCGCCTCACGGGGGTTCCTGCTGGGCTGTAGGTGATAGGGGGGTGTTCAGGCACTGCTGGACATGCTGTGGCCCCAGCGGTTGGAGGCAACGTCCTGTCCTCCCTCTCCTTCTCCTCGCTGGGCTCCGGAATGCTGGCTATTCCTGTGGAGGCGCTGCCGACCGAGGGGTTCCTACGGTGGGTGAACTCTGACAGGCTGGAGGAGCGGGAATGACCTGTACTGTAGCCTGGGGGGGAGAGGCGGTTACATGCAGCCATGTTTCACAAAATGTACACGTTATCCCCGCGCATGTATGCATTTAAACACGCATTGTTTCAGTTTTAATAACTGAATGTTAGCAAACGTTAACATGGTGCTCTGGAATTCAAATTGTGGTTAGATTTTGCAGTAGGAAAAACTATTTGCTGTAAAGGGAAGCAGATTTGAGCCTTGCAGCAATATCAATGATTTAGCAGTGCCGTTAAGCTTCCGCCCACATGCACGTCGGCAGAAAAATGAACCAACAGAGGGACAGTGCCTTAATGTGTCTCCCACACACTCACAAGGAGCACATTCAACCACAGAAACCTTCCTTACAATGCCTATCTATATAACCGGTCACCCGTTACTGCTCTATAAATCAAAAGCATTGTTTCAATTACAAAAACAAATGAGAAAGTGATTATGGTGACAAACTGGAAGAGGAAGAAATGTACACATTTTAATAGTATGCGGAAAAGAAAAAAAGAGTTGCACTATGGTTGTCAAAATTGGTTGACATATAAGCTTAAATGAGGCATGGCTTTCAGACAGCAGTAGTTCTCTGTTCGCAAGCTGTTGTCACTGACGTCCAGTGTGTTACA
This sequence comes from Galaxias rostratus, assembly GCA_036024795.1. Classification (NCBI taxonomy): domain Eukaryota; kingdom Metazoa; phylum Chordata; class Actinopteri; order Galaxiiformes; family Galaxiidae; genus Galaxias; species Galaxias rostratus. The sequence continues at coordinate 11,511 of JAVQJS010154238.1, forward strand.
GTATGAAAAAATAGCCTACCTGAGACTTTAGATTGCTGACTAGCGTAGCTGGAGGTTCGAGAATGGCCATAGCCCCCAAGTTCATCAGGAACAGAGGAGCACTTCCCTTCTCGACTCTCTGTTATGTTTTAAACCAAAATGCAACGGGTTGTTAGCGGGGACAAAAAAGGTTCTGGAATAGTATCACTATGTTCAAAAAGAAACCAGTGCCAGCCAATGGCAAACACACATGTGATAGTACAGAGCACTTGTTTTGGTGATGATGCTGATTATCTGCCTACCCAACTTGAATGTAAACCCTTACAAGCAGCTTGGTTTTTGGTGTGCATTTATTGACATGTCAGTCTAGAAAAGCTGCAGGTCAACTTCCTCTTCACACTCAAACAGACTCACAGAGCAGAGATGCACACACACATACTGATATTTTTAACCATGTGAGAGTATACCCCCTAGGATAGGCAGGAGAATACAGAGAAGCAAAGAGCCGGACTGAATTATACACGAAAGAGCAGTCGTTTTCTGAAACCACTCGGGGGGAAAAACTGATCCCTCTCCACAAACAAGGAGAATGGGGAGGGAAGAGCAGAAAACGGGGAGTGGTAGGAAGCAGTCTGCTCCCTTCACATGCATGCTAGTTGTGATGCATGCACAGCCACTAAACCAAGTGGGAATAAGTCGCGTGTGCACACAAACGCACACAGCCTGCCCACATACAGCTGGGACTGAAGAATCTATGTCTGATGTGGAATTAGCCACCTTTCAAATTTTATTTTTGCGAGTGAAGAAAATATTTAGTAAATACTAAATCACACATAAAAGCCATCCACTATTAGAGGAGTGTAAATTGACTGTGTTAGATATTTACCAGATGCCTGAAAAAGAGGATGTTTTAAAAGTATTGGCCTAACATCTCTTGCTTAATATAGTAACGTTATTCAATATTGATATTACTGTTATATATATATATATACACACAATTCACATCAGGGCACAAGCATTTAGGGTGCTTAAGTTATGAATTAAGTTATGTTTAAAATACTGTAATATAACAACATTTGGTGGAACAAATTATATTATGCATTTTACGTAATATAGAAAAGACACGAGACTACTATATTGGTCTGAAAAAGAAATATCAAACAAAAACTATTCTTAACTAATAAATAACGGCATTCTTTCAAAAAGGGACCAGAACTGCCGACCAACTATTGATCTAAATGTTGGCAAGAGGTCTTAAAATGTTGTGGAAATCTCTCACCCAGGCAGATTGTCTGTGTGTCACCTCCTCTCCTCTCCTCTAGAAGGCATTCTGCATCTCCTTGTATGCCTATAACCATGGCTGTTGAAGGGGGGCTGCAAAATTTAGAGACAGGCTTAATATCAAGAAAGGTATTGCATAGAAAAAAACGAAACACGCTTAAACAGAAAAAAATATTTGCAAAGGGAAGCGAACCCATGACTTGCTGAAATAAACAAAATACACAAATGACAAAATATGCATGCCCAACATACGGTATAAATTATAAGCCTACAATGTAACCAGGTAATAGATACTAAGTGGCACTCACATGAGTTGTTTAGCTTAATGCAGCAACGCAGACCATTATTGGTCCTACTTTAATGTGAATATGGACCGACTGGAAAAATACTTTCTCTCCTGTGCATGAATACAATAGTTTGCCTTTAGCCCTTTTATGGAGCGAAGCCTGTCACTACCAGTGCTAAACACTGTCTAAATTGTGCTACCTATTAAAACAATGAAGGCAAGCCAACCACACATACCAAAAATAAATAGAACTTAAGCTACAACATAGAACCCAAAGAATCAGGAAAGCATCCACTGTTTCCTGCTGAAGTGATAAGCAACAGATGGGAAACCTTGGGTCCAGAACTACATCCCAAGAGTCAGCCCTTGTTGTACCCTAAATACCACATTGCTGGGCTAGAGTACATCAACATTGTCCCTTACAAACTACTCCTGGAAAAGAATCAGCACCACTTACGTTTTAAAACAAGGGTCCCCGGACATCAGCTGTGTACTGATAATAACCTGACAGGAAAAAAGTAGAGACATACTTTGTTAATGCTATTTGGGCATATTCAGAAAGTTTCCAAACTGGTCCTGGTTCAGCATACCTTGAGGATTGAGTTATCCTGCCGAGTGTTCTTAGTGTCGTAGCCCTCCAGCAGACATCTGCGCGTTGTGTTTCCAGAGCCAGCAAACTCGGCCAGATTGAGGTCTGCAAAGCCAAGCTAGGGTGGAGAGAAAAGATTAACAGAACTTCTCTCACTGGCAGTGTAGTACTGACTTGCAACAACAATATGGCAAACAAGACATTGCAGGGTCCTCAATGACCTCCTGCCCTTCCAAAAAAGATGATAATCTCTCCTCCATCCAAAGTGACTAGGTTTGTGATCAAGTACGCAAGCAAACCTCAAAAATGGATGACCATAACTTTAATCTGCCACTAGCCATCCATATGCTTAATATCGGCTAATTAGGCCATCTCTCATCATCCTAGATTAAATGTTATTGAACTGATTGTTGGAAGAGATGGTGTGGTGATGAGCAAGTACCCAATGCTGTGAACCCCTACCTTGGCATATGTCTTCCCACCTTTCAGCTCCTGTGGAGGAGTCATATCGTAGAAAAAAATCATGGTTAGGCCTGTGTTGACAAATGTGTTCTTGCTACATAAAATATCACAGATGAGATAGCTAGAAATGTACAGTTCATGGTTCCATACCTTTCTGACAGATACACGACACACGCAGGGATCAAGCACTCCAGTTCCAGCACTGGCACTCATTTTACAGGGGAATGAAAATCTCTTTGTCCAGCGCACACAGTTTGCATGTACCGTCTCCCTATGGGGGGGAAGAAACAGTAAAAAAAATCTCACGTTCAGTACTCTTTTTTTCAAAATAATACTTTTTGCCTGAACACCTCCAAATAAATATGATGTCCACATGTCTTAATGAGCAGCTTAGACTTGTCTGCAGACTAGTTTTTGTGGCCCCTTGATGTGGTGTGTTTCCTACCCAAATACCTTATGGTATTTTGTAAGGGCGGTGTTCACAGGGATTATCATATTGTAGAGAAACATTTGCCCAAGAATAAAATGTTCCTACATACCAGCATCATTCTTGATATTCTAACACATTTAACAGGAAAAAGAAAGGACAATATTTTTCTGAGATAAAACAGGAAGGGGTAAAGCCAATACATCTGGCAAGGCTAGCTAATAAGGTTGAGTATTTAACATTTTTTTCAATAAGACCAGATATTGTAAACAATCGCTTGACTATTAAGCTGCTATTGGTCAATCTTTCGTACTCCATTTCTGTTCCCAATTTGCTATGCATTCATTGAGCATAATATTTTTATAAACAGAATACAAACTAAGCATGCAATAAAATTCCACACATGAGATTAGGCTATATATTTTAATTCTGTTCTGGTCAGATGCTTACATTGTCAGACGAGTTGGGTACAATTTTGTGTGCCAGTCATTTAGTTGCATGAAATTGGACAACTTAAACGTATGGACACCCCTCTCCTCCAACTCATCTGCTTTGATACAATCTTATCATCGAGGTGCTTAAACCTGAAGTTCCCCAAGAGGCCAAGCCCACTGTGAATTAATTTGATAATTGAGCATACATTAGTCATACATTTGTGATTTAACTAAGTCACCCTACTCTACATTAATTTAGAAAGAGATGGGCGATGAGTTTTTCCTCAACTCTCCATACTGCCATGGTTCCTTGGGGTGTATCTGAGAGGATTTGTAGAGAGAGTGAAAGTGAAAGAGTATGTGGGTAGCATTCCACTTCTCCAGATGGCTTGGCATCCCCAGGCATCCTTCCTTGCCTCACACCTCCCCTTTTCCCTTCTGTCATAACCAATTTAAACACGGCACAGTTTATAAATTCATTCTCATGGATGAACTCATTAGCCTACCTATAGTGAATTTATAGTAAGTTGTGCAACTCTGAAAAGCAAATGCATACCAATTGTGTTTTCAGAAGAAACAAATTAGGCCAACTTGAATCCAGCTTGGGTGTAACCAACAATGACATTTATCAGAAAGACATCTTTGTAAATCAAAAGTAGTGGTAAGCTTGATGATCCCATTAGTGAACTACAGACCTATTATTTATCTATATTATCACTGCAATATGGTTGTAAGAACGCCTTTAGTTTATTGTCAGAATGTTTTGACTGCACGCTTGAGTTTGCAGCACAGGCAGAGAAATATTGATGTCAAAGGTTTGTTAAATTTAAAAATTCAGGACTATGACAGGAAGAGACTATGGGTACCATAAACAAGGAATACATAACATCAACCGTGGTGTTTGTGCAGTCTTCATGTGAATTTCTTAATTGAATTCAAGAATATTTCAAAATGTAAAAGACAGAATTTAGACCCTAGTTGCATTACAATGTAACCACCTACAAACCCTGCCATAATCAAATACAAACGCAAAAATAATTAATTTTAATTAATTAATTAATAATTAATAAATTGGACCAATAGTTTGCTAACCAATTCCAATATTGGAATACAGATTACAGACTTGATGGACCTCCTCAGCAGAGAGGGTATCAATCCTGAGTCTCTGCAGGGCCCCCTTTATTGAGTCTTATTCTTAGCCCCATCACTAAACAAACCATGGCGTGTGTTTAAGGAAAGTGCATAATACCTAGCAATACCTAGCCAGGCAATACCTAGCCGAAGGAAGACAAGGAATCATTCCCCTTCGAAAAGGAGGGGTCAATACGAGTGGAGAGTGGGAAAAGCCCAAGTGAGCCATCATTCCATCAAGGGTCAGGCAGACTCAGTCACTGCTGAAATAATGATTGAGAACTCCTGACAATATTAGCATCGTCTGTTGTTTCAGCGTGTTATCGTCACACTTTGAAGTTTAAGAGACCAAAACTCTTGAGTCTTCTCAAGAATGACAGTTCAGATGTGAAGTTTAACAAATATATTTAGAAAAGGTAATGAAGTAAAAATAGGTTAACACTGATCATTGTCAAACAATGTTGCCAAAACCAGTAAAATCAGCAAATTTTGTCAACGTTAAGTTTGAAATGACTGAGGAAGAGTATAGTGTTTCTGAGACCGACGTTCCAAGGCACTGCTGCACTGACCTAGCTAGCGTAATATTGTCGTTAGCAAGGTTTCTTGACATAATAGTCTTTGCAAGCTATCTTAGCTAGTACAATGATGAAGCCTACTAGCTTTCAAAAAGCTAACGTTAGTTTGGTTAGCGGAGTGTGATTTTTCTGGGTATGATTTCAGTGCTGGTTATCGATAACTAGTTAAAACACTAAATCGCAAGCTAATGATGTCAATTTACGTTAGCGAGCCACCACCAACAGCCACTCGTTCCTAGCCTAACTTCATTGATAAGCATTATCGATCCGGTGTCCTCCTTTTACATTTGATCTTGAAATGTAAGGTGCATTGAGACAAAGCAGTAGTAACCTCAACTAAATTGCAAACCAATTTGATTCTTACCGAGACGACTCTTCAGAGAACCCCCCGTCAAGGAGCCTGACTTTACAAAATAGAACGCCGTTGACAAAAGGGACAGACGATAGCTCGTCTAACTCGAAATCCACCTTGAACTTAAATTTCTTTTTTTTCATCATCATGAAATCCATACACAGACTATGTTTCAGTAATGGTTTGATGTAGAAGGCTTGGCGTTACACCTCCATACTCTAGTGGTGAAGAGGGAGAGACGAAATTTGCAAAGATAGCCATCTGAACCGTTCCGACTACACACAGCTTTTACAACGCCCCCTTGCGTACATCATCTGCATAGCTCAAAACTCAGTACGTTCAAATAGCTAATTGGCGTGCATTCATTTTAAAAATATTTAAGGAGCACATAGTCGATATTGACATTACTATACTGATATAGGCCTACTTGTTTTTTTTGTTGCAATGCAAACAAAAATCATATTACAGTCAAGCAGGCCAACAGGTTAAAAAAAGCTTGAACTTTGCCACCACCTAGTGGCAAGGATTCTAGGAGTCTATTTCTTTACCCCTCCTTCCCGCACACCAGCACACTTATTTTTCCAAATTTAGCTTCAGCTCAGTTTACAACTTTTTAAAGGATGACTCAATACATTTGAAATAGTCAGTAAAGATCAGTTAAGCAACAATTCCCTCTGTTGGGAACTGTCTAAACTCGATTGCCACTTCTTGTAGTCTACTTTTAGCCATAAACATGGGCCTATTACAAATGCTTCTCATAGTAAAGTATGAGAAAACAATTGAAACACTACAATTAAAATAATTAATTAGGCAACGTATACGTTTATGGCTAAGGGTGTGTCTTTACCCTATGCCAGAGCTAAAAGAGGAGGTCTGAAGGAAAAATGCGTCGCGATCCCTCCCATCTATTCTTTGGCAGTATTTCGGATTCACATCAAGCTAACTTATTTTTATGAGCGTGTATAATGATATGCATCTGATTCTGATAAGATTAGGTGACACTTAAAACATCGTACCCGATTCGTGTGTTATGGCATTGCAGGACGATATAAATAATTTGCGGAAGTCCTGACGACGGGTCTTACATTTTCTCTTTTAGTTGGAACTGCATACATCTATAACAATGTATTCAGCTCTTAAGAAAATGTTGTTTACGGAATCACATTGTGTGAATGACGCGTCTAAAACTTACGAGGAACTATTTCAGAAGTTGGATACAAATAAAGATGGAAAAGTGGATGTTTCAGAGCTCAAGGCGGGCCTTACCGCAATGGGCTTGGCTTTTGGCAAAGGAGATGCACAGGTAGGCCTACACCCAACTTGACAGGCCTGTTTTTATTTAAAGGCTTGTTTAACTGTGAAACGTTAATTTCACCTAGTTCTTTCAATTGAGAGGTCAATATAATTAAGAATATTTGGTCAAACGAAACTGTTGCTTTTTTTTTCTTATAACAACTTCAGACTTGCAAAATTATTGAAAGAGGACCCCTTTATTATATACCAAGTATATTATACTTATATATATAAGTATACATACTTGTATAAGGCAAGTGAAATGTTGCCTCACCGTTCATAAAGGAAAGTAATTATTTTATGGTTTGTATTAAGCTGTTACACCTATACAGCTAAAATAATAATTATTCCTTGCTCCAAATCAAACACAATATATCGTGTTATGTGGCATAACAGATAGAGTATCTCAACTATGTACTAGCATGCAATAAAACTCAATAAAACAGTGATTTCCACATACATACTTAGCCGGTTCCCACTTTTAATAATGAAGTAGAAAGGGTGAAACAAACATTAAGCAAGCATACTTGTCAATTACCATCCTTTTGATAAATCCCTAATTTCTTGCTCTGTTTCCTTTTAGTTATTTAGTTTATTTGCTGTTACTCCATTTTAATATTGCTTGAGGGGAGTGCAGCCCTCTTCTAATTACACTGACAATCTTATGCTTCTTAGTGAAAGGGCCTCATATAAAGGTTGTTGACTATTTTTAAACAAAATTTGAAATATAAGAACATGTACATTGGTGTCACATTTTGTTGTTTATTTTGTCTTTAATTTTAGAAAATAGTTTCTTCCGGAGACGAAGACCAAGATGAGAGCCTTGATCTGAATGAGTTCTCCAAATATCTAAATGAGCACGAGCAGAAACTACGTTTGACTTTTAAGAGTCTAGATAAGAACAATGATGGTACAGCATAACACGTTTTCGCCTCTATCACATGGTGTATGTTTATATGCTGCTAGAAAGGGATTTCAAGAGCATGTCGAATCCAACAGAAAATCATGATAGTTGTGTTTTGTATGTATTTGTGCAAATGTACTAACCTAACATTTAATATGTAGGTCTTAATTAATTAGACAACAATGTCCCATCTAGCAAGAACAAGTGTGTAACTAATTATGACAACTCTTTGTTTATTCCTAAAGGAAGCATTGACCACATGGAGATAAAGCAATCACTTGCTGACCTGGGCATCAACATTACCTTGGCAGAGGCGGAGAAGATCCTTAAAAGGTACGTCAGTTTGTTCACTCTGTTGACTCTAATGTCTCCACTCTCCTATCTTTTTTTTATGTAAAGGGTGGTGACCAATGCTAGTTTGCGCTTCCCTGCCATAAAGTTGATAACAGCCCTAAATCAACTGAATGGGGTGGGGAAGGAGAGGTTTCCATGATAAACCAAAAACTTTGCGTGCAACTGACTTTGTGCAATACTTACATATGCTTTAGATTCTGTATACCAGGTCAGCTCTTACACTTGTGAGTTTTGTTATGTCATCAAAACAATGTTTGTTAATTTACATGTGTATGTAAAGAGCAACAAAGTGTGGAGGTTTGACATCACAAGAATAGTCAAAGAAAGACCAATACCATACTTAAAACACAAATTGTTTTGACCGCAGGGGAGTAACTGGGCTGTCAGCTACACTGACTGAAAATAAAATAAAGATGGAAATGTTTGAAAGGTTGAGAAACTTGACCTTCTGACAAGCAGTACATCAGCTATGGGAAAATGATGATATTCATAGGTTTTGTTATATTTCCTATTTCAGTTGTTAATATTTTATAATAGTTATTCAGCTTGTGTGAACCCTTTTTAGTCAATTTATTGTAATAACATGAAGAGCAAGGTAGTTAGGATAATATATTGCAAAAAAAAAAAAATTGTCTTGCGTTTGATATGAGTTATTCTTCTAAATGTCCTACAGCATTGATGTGAATGGAACCATGACAGTAGACTGGAATGAGTGGAGGGAACATTTCCTCTTTAACACAGTGACCGACCTACAGGATATTATACGCTATTGGAAGCACTCCACGGTAAGTGTCGCCCCCTATGCTTTATTAAAGTTGTTTTCTACGGTGTTAATGCATTGGAATTATTGAAGATTTAATTTGTTGATTGAATAAACATTTTTACATACATTTTTTTTCTCTTTTGCCCCTATGCAAAAAATTGCAAGTTTGCAAATTGTACTTTATTGTACTATTGTACTTTAGTTTGAGATGTGTAAAAATCCTAAGTTGAGCACGGAAATATAACATATGGATGTACCAACTGAATGTGGGATTGTTAGGGGGATCATATTTTGAGGTAGCACCAGCCCTTTTATGGTTTAATCGTCCACCATTGGTTGGTACAGTTTAAGACCAATTCTTAGAAAATCTATGTCACTCAAAGTCAGTCATGTATTTAGGAATTTGGTATATTGGGCTATAGCTGTATAGCTACTAGTACACATACTTGTCAATGAATATAAGTACTCATTCTGCTCATCTGAGTCTGTCCTATTACGTGTTTAATTCCAGTCATAGCCAAGAGGCTTACAGAAGGGCAGCGTGACAGGAGGAACTTAAAATGAGTTTAGGAACTTTTGATTCTGTCTTGGATCAACCATCCAGGGTTGTTTGAAATGAAATTATTCCAATCATGCCATATGATATGCTGCAAAGGAGAAGAGCAGCATTGCTGTACAACATCTAATGAAACTTTAAAAACAATCAAGGGTCCATTGATAAAATATATATTAAAAATTCTGATTCAAGATCAATTAACATCATGTAATGACCAACTGTGGCATAAGCAAAAGAGAATCCATAAGGAACCGCATGTTCTGCTACTGTGAAAACATACTCAGGCCAAACTTGAGTCAATTGTAAAAAAACTTCAACACTTAAATGATCTTGCTCCTTAAAGTTCTCAATCTCAGAATGTAACAGGTTCCACTTCAAAATTCAATGAACTGTTTCTACATTCAAGTTTATCTCTATTTGTCTCAGGTCGACCTTTAGTGCTACAGGTAGCGTCTGACCTACCGTACAGAATTTAAAACCCACCGCTCCTAAGCCAAACCAAGCTAAGCTAATTAAAGACTGTCCTATGTATGGATTAACACGTCAATGGGTTAGGTGGAAGTGAATAGAGGCAGGGCACAGGATATCTGAAAATTGTGGTGGCCACCTCATGAATAGGCTGCGACACAAGGCGGGATCGGCTAGCCCATTACGACCGTGGTACTGCTCAGTACATCATCAACAGGGTTGTAGAAGGGTATGGCACTGCTGCAGCAGCATCAGAAAGGAGATTGGTTCTACGTTGATTTGGATGATGGGGCATCCATCTATGAAGTGGTAGGTTTTTTACTGTACTGTGGTCTACAAACTATTGCTCAGTACATCATTCTCTATGTATGAGGCCGTCAAGACGTCAGTTGGTTTGCTGACGGTGACACACCAGGTTAGTTGTGATGTCATGTTGTGATGTATATTACCTTTTGATCCTTTGCATATGTTTACATATACCAGAGTTGGTGACTGGATGTAACAATTTTTGTACTGTATTAACAGCAAGGCACTGATTGCTTTCACTAGAGTTAGTGGTGGGCAGACCTAACATTTCGGGTTTATATTGTGGCAGTTGTTTTACAGGTTTGTTGTCGGTAAAGCAATGACCTGCAAATTAGTCTCTGTGATGCACCTTTGTTACATAAGAATTGGATTATTTGACCAGGGGATTAGGATCAGATTGATGCCAAGACTCCATGGATTGAGACTGTAATGCCATTGAAATTGCAGTTTCAAGAAATATAGGAGGCCAGCCAGGGTCATTGCTATGTTAGCTGAAATCAATTTGAGTTTCCCCCTGTTTTTTCTCAACTCTAATTGGCTTCGGTGTTCTGTGAGGGAGACGTACTTTAACAACTTTTTTTTCCCGATTATGTTTGTCACTGACCAGACTTCGGGGAACTTACTTCATTCAATATAGAATGGCCATTGTGCCTTTTAGTGTTTCACACGTCCGCGCGATTTCCCCTGGCAATCCCCGAGTGAAGGTTTGTAGCCCTCTTTCGTCAATTCATTCAAGTAGCCTACATTCTCTGTTATGTGTTATAACGTTTTACGAACACCGTAAGGTCAATCACAGTCGCCTCGCAACCCAGAATCACAGATATAGAAACTTTGTTAAGTGGTTTACCATCAAATGCGTGTGCGTACATTTCTCGTCAATGTCAGTCTGAATGACGGGAGTCTTGTGTTTGTTCTGTCCGCAGGTGCTAGATATTGGCGATAGCCTCACCATCCCTGATGAATTCACAGAGGAAGAGAAGACCACAGGTTTGTGGTGGAAACAGCTGTCTGCAGGTGCTATGGCCGGAGCAGTATCACGCACAGGAACAGCCCCCCTTGACAGGATGAAGGTGTTCATGCAGGTACATTGAATGACCATTAATATGTAAACATTTTCCAGCCATGATGTATGACTAAACAATGTGTGGAGCCAAGTTTGAAAGTCAACAAATTTACTTTTGCATGTATTCATGTTTTTAAATTACAGGTTCATGCCTCGAAGACCAACAAAATTAGCATTGTTGGGGGCTTCAAGCAAATGATTAAGGAGGGTGGTTTTACCTCACTTTGGAGGGGTAATGGTGTCAATGTCCTAAAGATTGCACCTGAGACCGCTATTAAGTTCATGGCCTATGAGCAGGTAAATTAAATAGTTTCATTTTTCTCAAATTGATAATATTAATTAATATTGTGTGTTGAGACCAGTGGAGCATACAGCATTTTGAGTCATAGCTTTTAAGTAGTAATGTAGTCCACCTTTAACTTGACAGTATAAAAAGTTGCTGTCCAGCGATGGCGGGAAGATCAAGACCCATGAAAGGTTTCTGGCTGGATCACTGGCTGGTGCAACCGCTCAGACAGCTATATATCCCATGGAAGTCAGTATGAGTGTGCTTCATGTTTGAGCACCTTTTTGTGTGTAAAATTGGGAAGCTTTATTTTACTGCATTTAACCACACCTATTTTGTACAGTACAAACATTTCTCAAATCTATCATCAGGTAATGAAGACCAGACTTACTCTTGGGAAGACCGGACAATATTCAGGAATGTTTGACTGTGCCAAGAAAATCCTAAAGAAGGAAGGATTGAGAGCGTTCTACAAAGGCTACATTCCCAACATATTGGGTATCATTCCATATGCTGGAATAGATCTGGCTGTATACGAGGTGTGCCCCCAAATATTTCTTGTCTACTACTATTTTTGAAGGTAATTTTAAGAGCTATAAACACCGTTTTATTACTGCTCCCCTGTACAGAGCCTAAAGAATGCGTGGCTGGCGCGTTATGCCAAAGACACAGCCAACCCAGGAATCCTGGTGCTGCTCGGCTGCGGTACCATCTCCAGCACCTGTGGTCAGCTGTCCAGCTACCCTCTAGCGTTGATCCGAACTAGGATGCAGGCACAAGGTAAAATGCTGCTCTTTTTTTCAGTTTAAACATTTCATACTCTTCCCTGCATAAGGACATTGAGAAAGTGTAGAAAATATATTGTGAAATTGAGGCTGAAAACCTGACTTGGTTCTATGTCTTCCAGCATCCATTGAAGGATCAGAGCAAGTGTCAATGAATCGACTGGTGCAGAAGATTTTGGAGAAAGAGGGATTTTTTGGACTCTACCGTGGAATCCTGCCTAACTTCATGAAAGTCATACCCGCAGTCAGCATCAGCTATGTGGTATACGAGTATATGAAGTCAGGGCTTGGTATCTCCAAGTAAAGAGTCTGGAAATGACTGGCAGTTAGTGTTTAACATGCCATGTCAAAGTATTTCCAAACCTTTTCTTCCTTATGCATAGAATAAGTCTGCATGTCTAAAAACGAATTTACCTAGGTCACATTTTTTTTTATTACCGATCAGTCTATTTTCAACATTCAAAGTGACCAACATAGTTAATTTGCAATGTACAGGTTTTCCAAAAGCTAAATGTTACTCAAATTATTACCCATGTTTGAAACACGTCCATAGAAATATGTAGAATCTTAAAGTGCAATATTGTTCTTTCATATAGTGTATTCATATTTTATGGTATTTCAAGTGGTGTCCAATGAGGGTAAAATATGGATGGTCTTTTGTTTGAGACATCAAAATAATGTTATTTTGCACATTTACATTCAAATTTTCAAGAGGAATTTGTGCCTTATGATTTTTTTGCAGATTTACATGGACTTACTGTTGAATACTATTTGTCTTGCCTTTTTACAAGTTTTGTTCCTTTAGATACTACTGTTTACAATAAAAGTATTTTAAAAATGTTTCCTTAAATGATTGACTTCATTCCTGATATTTTGCCAGTTAAATACAGGTACACACGAATAGGTGCACAGAACACCTTGTATTTATCTTCTGTGGGACAGCAACAAAATATATAGTTTGAACACTTTATTATGTGCAAACAATAGCCAATTGTTTACCAGATTCGGTTCAATCTGAGGTTGGCACAATTCTAGACGTATGTCAACACAACAAAATATCAATTGTATGGAGTAGTAACCTAGATTCTCAGTATATTTTAGGTGCAAGATTAAGTTACATACTTTGTCTAACCCAAAACTATACGGTATCTACTTACAACACCCCTCATGCCCCCCACACAATCAATTCGGTCAAACATTTTCATATGCATGTTGGAATTAATGTGCCACTTCTTATCTTTATAGACAAAGTTTTTCCAAATTTTCATATACTTTTTAGATTTATTAAAATGTGTGTCTAGTTGAATTAAAAGTGGCAATTAGGGAAACCAAAATGGCTTATGGTTTTACGTCTTTAGATGGCCTTTGACTGACACAAGGATTTAGGAATGGATTACGTCTGTTGGAAGCTTACTGTAATACCTGTTCTTCAATGTCACAGCACGATTCGTTTATATTTGAGTTGATCTCCTTTCAAATGAAAGTTCATAACACAAATTTGTCAAAAGTCTGAAAGATTAGCTGCAACGAAAACGTGCATGTGAAACTTTAAATGTCCTGCACCTCACTACAAAACAAATTGACTAATAAAATACCTTTATGTACCCTTTGGAATCCTTATTATGGTGGTAGGAGGTTTACAGTAATATCATCAGATATTGATGGTACAACAAGCTATAGAACACTATACAAATACCCAAAAATATTTAAATCTATCCAAGCTCTAATCTGAAAAAAGCTTCTTCTCTTGATAAGTTCCATTCAGCAAAAGTGTGGCTATAATTGAGAAAAACGCTACAGTGGTTAGAATAAATCGCAGGGCTTTGAACCAGCTTGGATAGGTTGGCAGTAAAGATAAATCATTGTGTAGGGCGATGCCTAACCCCATGATGACCATGATGGCTGCTGGAGTGATATTATCACTCAGCAGCATGGCTACCCAGGCTAGTAAAGAGGGCACCACACTGTTGGCTAGGTTAATCCAGTCAGGCTTGGCAGGGCTGCTCTCGGGTATGGCAAAGCCCCAGCGTACCCCTCCCAAGAAAGACAAAATTGAGGCTCCGTATGCAACCTGAGCAAATGCCACTTCTGGAAGGTATGTCTCAGTCACAGCCATAGCCAGAGGAGCTGAGACAAAGGGTATAAGGCCAGCCAGACCAAGGAGCAGAGCTGGTTTCGGGCTCTTCCCCAAGGCTTTCATGTCGTAACGGAGCAAGTCAAGCTCTCTTGGTGGAGGCTCTTGGGCCTTGCGCTGTTTGGACAATACAGCTGAGCAGTGAAAGGTCCTAGGCCTAAGTAAATTAGTCGCTGATTGAGACTTCTTAAGGCTGCATGGCCACTGAGTCCCCAAGTCATAGGCCCTTGCGGAAGTGGCACTCGATAAACACAACAACCTTCCAGCAATGCCCCAACTCGAAACCTTGAAAAATGAAACAGCATTGTTAAAATATATATATATATATATATATATATATATATATATATATATATATAAATTAAATAGATAGTGTTTGTGCTCACCTTGTGGGCAGCCAAAGCTTGTCTTCTGAATATCAAATGAAGCATTTTTACCTGAAAATGTAAAATAAAATCCGATTAACGAGGTAAATATAGTCCTATCAAAGTTTATTTGTTCACTGCTATCGCAATTTCCGGCACATAGCAACTTAGAATGTTTTCTAATTTTACTTATTGTAAACCTTAAGTAATTGGAGTGTCACAATATTGACAGTTAAATGTCCTTCGGCTTCGAGACTGATGTTAAATATAATTTAGTTTGTGTCCGTGACAACGCAGGAACTTGCTGCTATTGTACTGCTTTTCACTCACTGCCACGCTTTCTTAAAAAATAAATAAAAAATTAGGTAGCTACCGTGCGCTAAATAAACCGAACATATGCGTCTGTCAAGCATGTAGATCTTACCTTTACGTCAATTATTATACTTTCACTGCGACAGTGTCACTACTATCGGTGATCGGTTTTCGACTGTGATGTCTTGTCTGTCATGCTAATTTAAGGAAAATAAATAGCAAACATTAATGTTCACGGACAGTACATATTTCGTGAGACGTTACTGCATGCTAAAACATGGCTTTTTAAGGTTGTCTAAAATCTTATTTACCTAGGCCACACTTTCACTCTGGTAAGTCCAGTAGATAGCAACGCAGCAGCGCGTAACCAAGCTTACACGGCAAATAACGTAAAGTTGCTAATTATGATAGCGTTGTTGTAATAATTACCGCTTACAGTTTAAAGTCCCAGCTTTTGCTAGCTCTAGCGCACACTTTTGTTGCAAACCACATTCATCCAGTCTATGAACAATGTGATTGTGAACGCATTGGTCTTCCTCGTGCACATGTGCATTCGCAGTGAATTTACTAGTGCTACATAAAATGCTGTGTCGTTATTTTAACGACAGTCCGCCTCAGCCCCAGACTGAACACAGATGTAAATAACTTCGATCAGCTATCCACATGCATGGTCTTGGAAAACCTGCAGAACTGTGGAGTAAAAAAAGTTGCAACTCCCCTTAAATAATTTGTGTTCTTAACGGAATCTTCACACTTTTGTTCATTCTTTTTTAAATATATTAGCGTTGTTTCAGTTATGGTAATTTTATTTGAAATGCAACCTGATACTGAATGTGTTGTTGAAATACTCATATTTCTACATCTAATGTATTGGCTTCCATTTTCATTATGTAAAATTACATACACAGGTTAGAGTGTTGCAATATCCATTATGCTATATTCCAAAATGAGCACTTCAAAAAACAGTAATTTAGACTGGACTTGGGTTGAGAGCAGATTTGTCTTTTGTGTTTCAAATGGGCACCCTCCACTCAGAATTAGTTCATTTGAGCCAACGACGCCTCCAGAAGGATTAACGATGAACAGTGACTTCTCGGAGTCATCCCCCTCTAAATCCACTCTCAGCACGCCAGATATAAAAAAATAAGTCGTTTATTGAACTGAGATACCCATATGTTTGTCCTTTCTCTATTTCTGGAGGCTTTCAGTGACAACTCTGCTGGGATATTTACCTCCTGAAAACAAGTTACAACAGGCTCTACTCTGTTACAGCAGGCTTACAATTTAGTGCTCTGCAGATATCCATAAAATTGCATTTGGTACCTTAAAAAATTCAAATGCAAATGTGTAACCACAAAAGATTGTGTGGCACAGACCCAAATCTTTTTCCAAGTCTAGAAAAATTACACTAAGGTAATTTCTCTCATGCATGCCTGTTTTCCTACGGAACCCCTCTGGTGCCACATTCTAGAAAAAAAATAATAAATGTGTAATCCGTGCGCACGGTTTTGCAATCCGTGCGCACGGTTTTGCAATCCGTGCGCACGGTTTTGCAATCCGTGCGCACGGTTTTGCAATCCGTGCCCTCGGTTTCTACACAAGCAACATGTGACACATGAATGCTAAATTACACATTAAAACGGTGAAACTTCAAAAACACAAAGCTAAATCAATTTAACTGATTTTACTAATCTAGATAAATCTAAAC
>JAVQJS010154240.1:0-11924 GCA_036024795.1 Galaxias rostratus
CTCACACACACACACACCCACACCCACAGGCACACAGGCTCACCCAGGGACATCTAAGTACAATCTATGTACATACGTGTGTATGGACGTCTACACAGACATGAGATTGGACATACACAACCACACACACACAGACACACAGATACACGCACACACACACACGCCAGCTGTTGTGGATTACCCAGGCACAAGTGCAGTGCTATTTTCTGACGTATGCCCAGCCTTTGATGGGCTCACCCTGGGCTTGACCTAAAGCAGAAACACTGGCTTGCTCATGGTGAGGGAGTCTCTGATCTGGTAGCCTCCCTTGACTAGCTCCCAAACCCGACGGGCTCTTCCTTCCACCCATCACTTCTGCCTCCTCGTCACTTCACTAGAACACCATTGTACTCATCCTAGCAGAGAGAGGACCCACCACTGCTTGATACCTGTGAGAGCTGAACAGTGCCCATTAGTAAACGGCACTTTCTTGTATGTGCAGAGATTGACAGACATTTTCTTGGCAAATTGTAGAACCACGCAAATACTTTATTTTCATACCTCATTAAACTTCAGTTGGGTTCCTGAAAAATATGTGGTTTTCGAACACAACAAATTATGTTTTCTTTTCAATTAACAGCACATTTTCAGTTTCCTCATTTAGACTATGCTGGGGGGCGGGCTATAAAGCCAACACACTTTGTATTATTTCTTAAGTACACATGGTCACCTCTTTTCATTCCATCTAAATTTTGACTAAAGTCTTGACCCTGGTGATCAAAGGAAAAGTCTCTCCCCTTTATATGCAAACGGATCCCACATCAGCTGTGGCACGGAGGGCAGATTCTGCCCTCTCCTGCCCACTCACCCCTCTCTCAGTCTCACTGGTGGAAAAGTGACCTTCCCATTTTGGCGCTCTCCCACAGTCAAACTCTCAGGTCATGCACAAATGTGTGAACCAGAACAATTGTATGTGGACAGATGCAAACGCCCACACTGGTATGTGTGATCTTTTGACCTCTGGGCTGCTTACAATATCATGTGACAGACTGGAAACTTAAAGCTAATACCTCTGGATGAGTGGGGGCCAATACCCTGTGCCAACCACATTTCTCATCCACAACTCGGATGAACATTCTGTTACATCCCTGTAACATCGAAAAATCCCGCTGGGATGAAAGAGGAATACTTTGCAGGAGGAGAAGACATACTGTTGAAGGCATGATAGAATGATGGCACTCTGAACACTTCCCTGCTCCATTCTTCCATTTGAACTCGGTTTAATTACTAGCTTGGAAAACGATCCCTGGTGTCTTCTTATACTTGTAGTTCCATGGTAATACTTGGCTCCTCATTGCCAAAGCAATGGGAGGTGAATTCTCTGAGAACCAATTAGAAAGACGGGGGTTCATTTCCGCCTCTGCTTACTTCAAAAAACCCACTGTCATTAGGGTTTAAATGAGTTTCCTGTCGTTGGGATTGGGGAATCATTTGTGTGTTTCCCTTACACACTCTGAGTGGAGTATCTAGATCAATAAAAACCATGTAATCCTTACTTTTGCTATATAAGCATGCAGTTGCGTGCATCGAGAGTGAATGTGTGGGGACAGTTCTTGGGTCATGAAATAGAATCAAACAGGAAGATCATGGTTTACAAGGTTTTGACGGGGAAACGGCAGCAGAACCAAACGATGAATAAAGTGTAAATTAAATAGAGTCTATTGCCCTTCGACAAACTTTGCTGGACGTGAAACAAAAGATAGCGTCCCACTAGGGAGCTAATAGTTTGTTTTTTTATTCCACAGTTCTCTCCCCTGCACCTCTTTTGGCAGACTCACTCGCTCAACTTAATTAACACCAATGACCCTCACATCTCCTAATATGGTGCTGGATGGAGCAAACGGGCGGGTGCGTTATTATGGACCTCACTCCATAAGACACGCCCTCGGGCACTAGGATTGACCAGGCACCCATGCACGTGCATTCAAATGCTTGTGCATGCGATTTGGAATTTGTATGCCTATACCTAACCTTCATTTTGTATGTAAAAGTTAAGCTAACCTTTGAAAAGTATCACAAAATTGTAGAAGCCTGTCAATCAGCACGCCCACCAGCGTGGGCACCAGGCCAGTTCCAGTGCTGGAGGACGTATCTTGGTTGAGGAGAGCAGTGGGGTCTATAATAAGTCAACATGCTCAGGTAAACCTGCACCTCACCTCCCAGGGCCATTCCCCCACTGCTGCCACAGGCCGATACTTTGATACTTAGGATTTGGTCAGAAAAACCCTCGTGCAAACAGACTTCTCCATAACTAAATACGGAGGCACACATTTTTTTTAAAAAGCCAAGCCCTGTGATTATCATGTTATCTTTTTGACGTTGACCTTTTTAACACTCTGCTCTCTAAAGCTGCTTGTAAACGTTTGAGTTCAGCAATGCTATAGTAGATGAGTAAAAAACATGCAGAACATTTTAAAGGTTGAGACTCAAAAAGCAGATTAATCTCCTTCTAGAATATTTCCTTTTTTTTAAAAAAGGTTTTGTAGAGCTCCTGATGGACCTTTCTGTCATCGAAAGCGCTGAATTGCACCTACATCTCCACCTCTGAATGCACACTGATAATATGCATAATGCAAAAGTCTTAATCTGCCTGTGTTCAACTCCATTTCACACCAGGGGAAACTGAATCTTTAGTTTGACTCCAAGCCAGTTCCAGGCTGAGGTGAAGCTTAACCAGCTCTGTACAGGAGTCCTGTCTGTCATCTGTTACTATGCCACCGGTCAAGCCAGCGTCATGCATAGTAGAGAAAGGCACTAATCCACCAGCACACTTCAGTGTAGTGGCCTCGGTTTGGAGCAGCAGGGAAAGCCTCCCTTCCTGTTTACCCATGTTGCTGTAGTTTGCTGTGTATTCGACAGAGTCAACCACTCCCCAAACCTCCCCCTTCTGCATTCTATCCATGGGCCAGTGACAGGTGTTCTCATGGGGAGCGGCGCCATTGTTGAGAATGTTCTATCAATGATTCAATGCAGCGCATCAAATGGAAGAGGGAGAAAGACATTTCAGTTGGGATGACGGGAAAACTTGCACACTTTCGTTTCTTATTTGGTTGGTCTGTCGTGGCGTGTTTTCATTCAATACGGCCAAAGTAAAACACCTATTTTGGCCTGTACACCATTGAAACAACACAAAATAATTTTGTGATAATTTTGTGGATCTGGCAAACAATAGATAAAACAAAAAAATGTCCGAGTCCTCCCCATTTCTACACATGATCGTTCTTTCGTCCTAATATAAGATCTGCCAAATCCCTTCAGTAAAAGAGCTCCAAAGCACATTGGCCCCCATCATCTGGAATTACAGTGTGTTCAAAGACTGGTACCCCTAGAACCTTTTATTTTGTATAATTAATAATAATGATAATAACAATAATAATAACAATAATAATAAAAATACAAATTCATTTGATTTAGTTTTTAGCGCTTCTTTAGATACCCAAAGTGCTTTACCCAAATTGGTAGTCAATAAATATCACAGAATTAACTAGGAACTTTCAAACACAACACTCTGAGTGATACTACGGCGGCCAATTTATGCCAGCCTTGCTCACCCAACATATTAAGACAGTCTTGCTCACACACATAAAACACATGGACCGATTTCTGGTGAATTGGCAGTGACTGGTCAGGGTGCTGGTAGGAGGATGTGGCATGTTTTGTTAATAGTGTGAAGAAACCAGAGAACCCGGAGGAAACACACACAAACACGGGGAGAACATGCAAACTCCACACAGAATGGTCAAAAAGGACAGAGAGCATTTGATTTATTTTGACAGCTTTTTTTTTAGAAGCCAAAAATGTATCTTTGAGTGGTTGAGTTGTTTGCTGTATCTCTTTGAACTCTGCCTCTTAACCAGGCTGTTTTGAAAGTGAGACCTGGTTCTTTGGTGACTTGTATTTCGATTGTGTATGTTAGAAAAAGGTTAAATAAATGAATAACAGTTCACATAAACCCATAACTAATCCTTCTTAATGCAACAATCAAGCACAGATTCAGTTAACACACAAAGTGATTCCCAGAAAATGTATTGTAAACCGATGGTTTCCAAAGCATCTGTGTTCAAGAATCTCGTGCATTGTGAGCATGTACATGGAATCACCAGAAGAGAAGCATGTACAATGAAAGATTAGGGAGAATATACAGCCTACATTATGGAGTGAGTACCAGGCAGGGGCTTTTGTCTTGTTATCTTTGAGAGTGAGTTGACATTATCCCCATGGATAAGGTTTTGCCATGCAAGGATCACAACCATGAGACAGACAGGCTTTGCAAAGTCCGGAGCAAAATAACGAGCACCGCACTCTTGTTCTCCCTTTTTACTTTGACTCTTTGGTTCCACCACTCTCTCCTTTCCTCTCTCTAGCTTTCAATCTTTCATTTGATTTTGGTTTGGTTTCCCCTGTCTCTCTTGTAGCACTGGTCTGCAGTTTCTTTAGACGTTTCTGTCTTTTTCTTTCGGCACATACTCAAGTAGTCTAATAGGTCAGGGTCTCCTAACCAGTAGACAATAGATGTAACTTACTGTGGGTTTGCCTGGTTGTGGTATAATATATATATAGATATTGCGTTTCCTCTGTCTGTCCTCATCCCCCCCCCCCCTCTCTTCCTCTCCATCGGTCAGTACGTGAGGACAGTTGAGCCTTTGGATCCTTCGTTTGATACCGCTGTTGTGTTGGCACATGCTTTAGCTCGTCAGACGGCAACATAACAGCGTACTTAAATTCACATTGGTTAATCAAACATGCACAATACTCTAAACATACAAATAACCTGTCTCTCGATCTTTGAATTGCTGCAAAACAGAAATGACGCGACAAATGCCAAGTTATAACAAACCACTTGACAAGCAGCACATGGAGAGTTAGACAGTCCGTTACCGATGCTTGAGAGGCAAATATACAAAGCATAATTTTAGGGCCATGATATTTATCATGTAAAATGAGGATAATGACCAGCACACTGAGTTTCTAAATCAATTTCTTTGGCACCTACTCTGCCAGGTTCCCTTGAGCAAAGAAGAACACTGATCAGAATGCATTTATCCCTTCATTATGCAAGGAGGCTATTTACAAAATGAGCCACAAGCCAGTGAGCCACTTGAAATGTTTTGAAATAATTGGGTAGGTTTTTCTGATTGGATAATATTCCTGGGCCTGCGCAGCGTGCAAGCTTCCAATTCAGTCCGCAGGAAAATGTAAAAAGGATAAATCAGGGTAAGAAAAACACATTTTGTAAAGAAGGAAGAGAAAGAGAGATGAGTTCTCATACAACCAGTTTGGTGGAAAATGGAGGGACGTCCACCTCCTCCTCCTCCAGAGCACAGCCTCCATCTTAGTCAGGGCTCCATGACCTGTCTCCATCCACAGGGCCAACACGTCCACGTATGGTTCTAAATCGGTCCCAGCTCCTCACAACGGCTGTGTGATCTTCCGGTATGCTAAGCAAGCCTGGGTGGGAGTATGACAGCATGCAGAGGAAGGAGCATCGCACACACGCTCTGGGAGTAGAAAAGTGTTGAACAAGTTTTGGAGTCTGGTTTCAAGTTGAGCATTTGTAAATTTTTTAAAGTGTCTCGGAATAAGCACTGACAAATAAAGAAAGATGGCTGACGCAGCCTTTGACAGTGGAAATGTAGGCTAATACTCAACACTGATTTGTTTGATCAAAAAATGGTCCTCGTGGGTCTTTGAATCTGTCACTTTACCAAGCAGAATACAGTTTTAATCAGCCTCCCCTGCTGCATGAAATGTGCTTTATGAATCATTTGTGGAGTCATATTAATGGTTCATAAAGGCTTCGCAGAGTCTGTAATCCCTGCTGTAACCTCCCCCTCCCCAAACATAGAAGTCTGAATTCAATTGAGTCTGGAGGAAGTGACCACCTCAAGTGAGTTACCCGTTTCAGAAGACCTTAATCAGTCCTGGCACTGCAGTGCAGTTGCCCCCTCAAGCCTGGCCAACCAAAGTGCTTGTTATTGGATTGATAATAACCAGACAAAACCTGCAGAGATGTCCCCCCTCCCGCACACCCCTCTTTTCTTTCTGTTTGTGCGTCTGCAAATTGACACCGGAACCAGTGGGGCCCCAGAGGGCCAGTAATTCAATATTCAGATCTGAGAGCGTCGGATCAGATATGATGGATCCTAATCCTCTGAGCAGTGGCACCATCACATGCAATACAACGCATGCTGTATCTCATTACCCTCTTTGCCATTGTAGAGATGCCTTCCTCTCAGCACATGAATGACCGGACAAATGGGGGGGAATATCAGTGCTTCCCTTGAAAGTGTCCAGGCAGCATCCAGTCGGGTTGGCCAGCAAGCCAGACATCAGCATTGGTGAATCAGTAAAGGAATAGCTCCTCTGACTAATCTCTTCTGCTCCCTCTTACAGAGAAGAAATCAGAGCGAGAAGTTAAAGGCCAGGCGAGAAAGGCTCCCGCTGTTTAGTGCCTGGTATCAATTTCTGCTGTGTCTCCTCTGAGGAGACAGCATTGTTTTAATTTCTCTGAGGAGGCTTCACAACAGCACGGCCATTAGCTTCAGCCTCACTGCTTTTACCAGAATGCCAAATTATGTCAAAGCGTGTCAACCAGTGCCAACTTGTGAGCCTGAGGTCCTGCCCACTCGGATTTGGGAAGGCCAACTCCTGACACTGCTCTTTTTCTGGGCAGCAGCCGCTGGGTCCCCGGAATGTGACTGCGATCCAGCTTTGCGGTAAGGTAAACGTGAGTCCCACTCCGTGTTCCCAGCATTAGACTCCTCGTGCTTGGGACATCTCCAGCACTTTATAAAAGTGAAGCTTCATCTATTATTCAAGTTTCCTGCCACACACGTTCCACATGTTTCTCTTCCACCACATTAATATTTCAGGCACCCCACCAGCCCCCAACCCTAACGTCTTCTTCTCTCCCATGCACCCTCCTCCTGGACATTTTGTCCACCTAAATCACACTGTGACATTAGTGAGGCCTAAAATGGCCTCTGCTGGAACTGAGGGTGATGTATGTCTAGTTCTAGGGTTCCCTTGCTGCAGATGTGTCAGTGTATCCTGTATTTACTTTGGCATCTGATGGGTCATTGTCTTTTGCAATATCCTTGTTGCTGGGATTCTTGCATATGATGAGAATAAAAACTTTGATATGGTTATTGTTCAGTAGATACATTTGTAAAGCTTTCTAAACAAAATATTTAGTTTAGCTGTGCATTGAAAATAAATACTTATAAACATAAATACACATATCTACTTCAAACCCATGGATTCAATGCCACAAACAAATGAAATTGATTTCTAAACAGGCTTCATGGCCTCCAACCCACACATACAACGCTGCATAATCACCAACAGATCATACTAAAGGATAGTATGTCAAACAATTCATGTATTGTTTTGATGATATCTGATCTTGTGCTTCACAATTTATTGCATTTTCTGCACGGTTTCATTGTCCTAGTCATCTTGAGGTTATGCCAGGTTTTTGGTCACTGAGCTAAAGCATCCCACTCTCTTCATCGTAGCCATTAAATGAAGGAAATGCAAAAAGTAATTCGTGAGAATGGTTGGCTAGAGGATTGTGAAATGACAGGCAATGAGTCATCGGTCTCTCACTCTCTACTTTGGCCTGAAAGCTGCACATTTCTCTTCCATTGCATACCCTCTCTTTCAACCATTTTTCTTCACCTCCCTTTCTGTCAACCTTTTTCAATCGGCACCTGTTATTCCCTCAGTGTACCGTTTGCCATCCCTTCCAATTTCTTTCTCACTCAAACACACAAATTCTTCCTCGTTCCCTAAAATAATTGTTGTCCACATTCTATTGATCCCCTGATGTGGTATAGGCTGTGTAGGCAGCAGCTGCTCTGGCAATGGGCTTGAATCCCACTGGGACCCTGCAGCTCATTTATCTGTGGTGTAGTGCTGGGTAGAGGACTAGGCTTCAGATATTAACATTCGAATATTCTAATTGGTGCCGGTCTGACTTGACTCTTCAAGCCTATGAAAGTTCTGTGGGGTTTGAGAGCACGTGATGATGTCTACATAGAATATAATCTGCATGGGCTATGAATTAAATAATCAGACACCAAAGCCTTCTGAATTCTGGGGCTCAAATTACAGATGCATGTACAAAGATGTGCAATATCTCTCTCAAGGTTTCCAAATGAGCTTTAAATCATGTGGATTTAGAGCTCAAAGCATTGAGGATTCTTCAATTTTTATATAACTGAAGAAAATCTAGTAAAGAAGCATCGTTCTCCACCAGCAGGTGTGCATGGTAAGAGAGATGTTAGCAGATCAGTGAAGCTTACTCTAGCCACAGCCGGCAGCCTGGGGCTCCCTCGATCCCTGCCAATAGGCAGTGTGCTGGGGAGAGACAGAGGAGTCTTTGAGGTAGCAAGGCAAATCTGAGCCTGACCTCCCTGGAGATTGAGAGAGAACCAACTGGATTTATATCTTTGTTTTTTAATCCCCCTGTCCGCTCCCCTTCCCCGACAGTTGTACTTTACCGGACGACATGCGCAGTCAGTGGAGCAGAAGGAGGGAGAAAGGGGGAAAAAACAAAGGGACTTCTGTTGTCAGAATAACATTCTTTTTTGTGGCAGCGGAGAAAAAAAAGAAAACTCGCACTGGTACAGTACGTCTTTGGCAGATGGGGATCTGTTTATTCTTCTGCCATTTTTTGCCCTCTTTGCTTGATGCCCTGTGCTCATCTAGCTGGAACAAATTCCGCTTCAGCACGCTAGCTGGCTGGCTTTTGACTTTGCCACTGTAACGTGTGCCTGGAATTTCAATGATGCGTTGTCGAGGACGATTCCCAGGCCCATGCAGCCGATCAGAGGATCGGGCCCACAGCCAACACCTTTCAGCTAGAATGTGTCCCACTCTCCCAAACACATTCACTGTGGCCCACTCCATGGGCTCTCTCACAGGAGGCCAATCCGGCTCACTGTTGAAAACCTTAAAAGAGACTTACTACAGGGAAATGCATAAACACACACACACACACACACACACATACACACACGCACACACACACACACACACACACACGTACACACACACACACACACACACACACACTAATAGAATAGAGATAAAACTCAGAACAAAAAGTACTCAAAGGAACACACTTGGCAGAAAGTGCAAAGCAGAAAAAGTGTTTGTCTACACAGGTCTTGGGCGTCAAAGAAATAAAAGCATGCGTGTTTCTTGACATAAGTGTTGGTGTGTGTGTGTGTTTGTGTGTGTGTGTTTGAACAACTTCTGTGCATATCCTCCTGAAACAGCTGAGAATGTCAAAGAGAAAATAGAGAGCACAAGCCGAATACCAAAATAGACTGCGGGAAGACAATGATACAGGAGAACAAGACAGTAAGCAGGGGAGAAGAGCCAGACAGCACCAAGGAGAGACAGAGAGGGGAGCGGGAGAAATATTATGGGCAGTCCTAATGGATAGACCGTGTATTTCCTCCAAGACACAGTGAGAAATGTATTTAGATCTTGACCAGTGCAGTACCCAAAGGGACCACAGGAAGTGATATCAAAATCATGTTACCGTCTTTGCGATCCAGTCCCAAACCACGTGAAGCTCTAGTTGAGGCCTCGCTAACTCCATTGCCATGCTGGCTCACCTTAAGCACCAGATCGCTTAGGCGGAGGGAAGATGGAGGTGCCTTGAACCGTGCTTTACAGACCCTTTCATCATCCCCCGCCTCAAAGCCTCCACGCCGCTAAACATACAGTTCTGTAGATTTATATTGCCCTGCATATGTTATATTACTTATCATATGTCCAACACCTGAATAAACCTAGGGGCAAACTGTGGCAAGTACCTGTGAAATATCTCCAGCAGTAGGACCATTCTTTTGGGCGTGATGCAGGGTTTTATTGTTTTCTACTTCAAAGGAATAGGACTGTGGGAGCCGTTATCAACCATCAGGACACAGTGGCTATCAGACCCTAATTCAAATTACTAAATACTTTGCTGCTCAATCCTGTAACCTTGAACCCAAACACTCGAGTGGTGGATATGAAAGCATGGCAACCCAAAGTTGTTCAGGGAGATGGAGGTTTGATGGCATAGGTCAAAGAGCCAGGGAGTCACCACAAGTCAAAGCAAAGACAATGGACCTTAAATTGCATTATCTCGAGATTTAAATATCCCAAAGCGAACTGTCCATTTTTGCATAATTGCATAATCAATATAGACAAACAGCACAGAGCTGACGCCAACAGCCGTCCCATTGTTTTCTAAATCAGGATTGTTTCCAAGACGCCATCTTTTTACTAGCTCACATAGCCACCAGACTGCAAAACATCTCTGTGTGTCACGTCTCCACCCACAAGCGGACTGCAATCGCTAATGTCTGCCAACACGATATAGGAACCCTCGCATCATGCATGCATGCAACTTGATATGAATGTAAAACCACTGCAGATAGAAAATGGTTTCCCCACGGGGGAGACAGCAGCGCACGTTGTCTCAGCTGGCTGCTCATTAGGAATCAATACCCCCAAAACTACACAGTGCTGCATTTAAGGCTGGAACGTACACAAGCTCCATCCCCCTGGTGAATTCCCTTAAAGATGGCCAGCAAGGTCACATTCATATATTGAGGCCACTAGTTTTCCTACGCTAGGGTACAGCACTAGTCTCCATTAGGTATCCCAGTCTGTGAACTACCATTGATGGTGGAATTGGTTGAGTTCTGGTATTAACCAGAACATGTTGAACGTGTTTCTCCACTCAAAGCTATTGCTGAAAACATGCCACTGATGAGCCATGCTTAAAGAGGCAGCCACTGCATATAACATGAGCTAGTTGTTAGTGTGGTGGTTGCACAGTGCTTGCAAAATGGTGTGACATAAAGGAGGTACAGACAGTTAACACCTTTCATGCCATATAGGCAACAATGAATTGATAATTTTGCTTTGGTATTGGATATTGATGTAATGTAGAGAATTAGATCTAAGTATTTGCTGCATTCAGATGAAATTTTTTAACAATCTGTCTCAAAAAACTGAAAATCTTAAATAGGCACAACAGCCCACCATGGATAGAGAGGCACTACTTACAACAAGATACTGTTGGGAAGGCATATGTTTGGAAAGATATTTTGAACTTATTGTATTAGAATGTAACCCTGTGCCCCATACACTTATCCAAGGCCATGCCTTTATTACAATACATTTTATCCATTTGTTTAGTAGCAAGAGCACAGCATTTGGCCATGGTCAAACACATACTTTCTTCTAACAGAATAAGTGTAAATATGGAATGGTCTCAAATCAACTAAATTTATCTCCCATGGGTATTCATGCACTGGATGTTTGTAAGAATATCTTATTCTTTTTGAAAGATGGTATCAAAGAGTCCACCCACATTAATGCTTGGACACTGGCGTAATCAATATGTATACATGTTTGCCCATTCTCACACATCTCCTTACATATGCAGAAAAATACCCCTTGCGATGTTAAAAACATGTCCCTGATGCAATTAATAATCCGTTAGCCTTTCCTTTTTGCAAAATGTATCTCCTACGCCTTGCTTCCTCTCTTTCTTTTCATGCCTCTCCATCTTTGTGATGCAGCCTGCACCTTCCTCTTCTCTCATTTCTTGTCCACCCCCCACCCCCAACCCATCTTGCATTCTTGAAACGGTATTTCCTCTGTATCCCTCTTCCCTTCTCTATCTGCCTCTTGCCACAGTGCCCATGCAGAACTGTCATTCCTCCCTCCTCATGCTGTGTGATTGTTCTCCTCCAGGACACAGCTAGAGTGTCCATCCTTCTCTATCTTTCTCTTTCACGGTATCCCTCTATTTTTCTATGCTATCTTTTCATATCTCCCTGAACTCCCCCTGCTTATCTCTGCATGCCCTGCCT
>JAVQJS010154247.1:0-10400 GCA_036024795.1 Galaxias rostratus
CTTCTTAATCAGTTCTAAATCCCCGTTTAGTTTCCTAAATTTTAGCTTCTGAATTTTCTTTCATGCTGTTACTTCAAATGTGTATTTTTATGCCACTCAATTCTAATTGAGATGCACCTTAAAATTTTTTTTGCACTAGTCATTTTGATATAACACTGATTCATCAATAAAATACTTCCTGCTTTGTTGAGTGCATTCCAGGAACCATGTGTGGTGAAGCAATTGTCTGATACAGATGGAGTCAGCCTTGCCCTAACTAGTGTTTCCTTTGTTATCTTAATTTCTTGCCTGTTCAGTCATACATTGATGAAATCTATTGATACGTCTTGCTCAAGTCCTGCGTGAATACGTCAAAGACTATAAACTTTCCTGTGGCAACATATTTCTTGTTACTTGTCATTTGATAAGGTTATCAAAAGATTTTGGTTAAACATTCTGAAGTCCAGAGTCGAATGACGCACATACAGTTGCTTCATTGCTAGGTCACCTACTAAAGCTGGCGTATTTTCACACTTCAAACATCTGCATAACCACAACGTTGTTTGTCCAGTAAATTGATGGTAGGCACCTAAACCTGTTCTGAGAAACGTATACAGCAAATATACCTTTGCTAAAATCCATTAAGTACTTGAGTATTTAATACTTCCCCATTGTTCGAAGTACAGCATAAAAACCTGCACTTAGATTCTACACCACTAGCTCCCCCCGGTGGATTGAAATCGAACAATAATGTACCAGTGCCATGGTTGCTACAACCACCTCATTAGATTTCAGTGTGAATGTGTAATTGCAATTTAAAGCAAAACAAAGCATTCTACATCACAGCTCCCACAGCACATATTACACATACAAATATAAGCTTATAAGTTGTTTTAAGATTTGTATTAATGAGCCAACAACTCCAACCAAAGCACCAAAGTATTTAATACCTGCCTCTAGAATTCCAATGAATGACATTTTATATGACTGGATCATCTACAAAATTTCTGATCTTCATAAAGTGAAGTTGAGTAGGTCCTTCATTGTAACCGATTTCAAATGGTGCTAGAAACAGAAGCAGACTCTGAACACCAAAAGAAATCGGTCAACCTTGGAGATAGGACAAAGTGCCTGCACCTTCTGTAGAGATGGCGCCGATGGGTAGTGGTCACTGTGTGCCATCGAGATGTTTCCTGTCCAGGGGTTCTTGGTGGTTCCCTGGGCAAGTAGGGTGTACTGCTGAGGCTGCTACTCCTTGCAAGGGCCCCGTTTCTAATCTGAGCTAAGGCCTTGTCCTGAATGTTATTCCTCTCTATGTATCCTGTCTCATACAGCTGAAAAGCCATATACATATATATATATGTGTGTATAAACACAAACACACACACATATATATATATATATATATATATATAAACAAAAAGATATATTAATATTTAATACATAGTAGATATATTTTTATTAGAAATTTCCTCTCCAATGTATTTTGGCTTTCTGATGATGGGAGGCAGTGGCTTGGGAGAATATTCCTCTGGCCCCTAGAACACTGATTTCAAATGGTGCTAGATTGATGACATTACTCTAAGCCACCATCAGAAACCAGCTTCCAAGGGGAGACACACAATCAGGCCACCCTGCTTCCTGGGATGTAATGTTTATCCTTGTACCTGGACACACAGAAACAAATATGGACATAATTTATCAAATTTTGTTTTATTTTTAAAAATCGTGAGTTGGTCTTCGGAAACTTCATTATTTTAGTGAAATAAATCTTGACCCACACTTTAGCATAACTCCCAATTACCTCACATCACTTGAAACCCTAAACCCTTGTTTGGACTGGGAGCGGCTCTCGTAAACACTACACGCCTGATAGAGCAGGAAGTCCGAGAGCCATTTCAAAGAGGAAACTCGGCACTGTCTGTTCCTTTCAGCTACAGTCAATTACCTCTGTGTTTGAGCCGAACGCCTTGGGACAGCGAGACCCACACAAAAAACCAACTGCACTGAAATCCCGTCGATCTTTGACACTGCTGTTCCTTCTGTCTCTTTTCTAATGAGATGTGGGAGGAGACAAGGCCGCTAGATGTGGCAAACAAAACCCGATAAAAATCTGCACTCATTCTTTTAATGCATAGCCTTGTTTCATTTGTCAACAGATCTGAGGAATGGCGTTTATTCCTATTCATATCAAGACCTTTAGTTAAAGTGGTGTCTGTAGAACACAGGGATATAGTTATGATATGAAACATATAGAACACATGGAATAATTTGGGTTCAATTTTTTTCTCTCTAATCTTCAGTTACTCTTTATGGTCATAATACAGGTCGATTTTGTTGCTCAGAGTAAGTGGGTTATGTCCTGCAATGTTATGTGTAAATCTCACCCTGCTTTTCTATTGGACGAGAGCAGGACATTGCAGCACAGTGTTGTCGTTGGTGTCAGCAGGTAAAAGGCTCAGTGTTCTATATCCTGAAGAATTCCAGTGGGTGACCTGCGAGAGTGACAAGGAGGGAGGGAGGAAGGGAGAAGGAAAAAATAATAATTAAGGAGGTGGGAGGAATAAAGGGAGAACAAAAAAATAAAAAGCAGTAATGAAAGGCTGCACAGCACACGGAGAAACACCTGCCTACCTATTCCTCCCGCCCTCCTTGCCCACCCTGGTAGACACTCAATCCAAAAACAGAGCTGAAAACGCAGGAAGGTTTCCTTAACACGCTCCTCACAGCGCCACTGTCACCCACACAACCGTGCCGCCCACAACCCCTTTTAGAGACAGGCAATGGGGGCTGAGGACGTCGGCCTGTCCCGTCCCTGCCTCGTTCCAGTGGGGGCTTTCCACGGCCCTCCCTGAGCTACGGAGGGCAACCCATGGCGCGTGAGCCTCTGGCAGGGGAGAGGGACGGTGTGGGAGGCAGCGAGGGTGTGGTGAACACAGGCAGAGGCCAACCGCCTTGACGCCTGGCTGCCAAGGGCTCCGAGGGGGAAAGTACAGCACGGCTACAGAGCGCAGGCTTGGCTCCAAGCTACGCCCACTCCCGTCCGGCCGCTCCTCGCGCTCTCCTTTTGTCTCCCTGGCAGGTGAGCTAGGCTGCCGCTGTTCCAGGCAGTGTCCGCCCACCTCTCCGGTTCTTATTTGTGTTTGTATTATTTCAGTACGCCCGCCAAGCTGGCCTTGCGCTCTTTGACTGATCAGAGCCCCCCGTCTGCACTTCCTGCTGCCAAATTTCCTCCAACAGATATGTTTTTTTTTTTGTCTGGTGCTTATTTGTCTTTTATTTCCACAATGAAAGGAACAGCACACAAACTCACGCACACACACAACAGAAATTCCCAAGGCTAATGACGTCTTTATCGGCCTTCAAATGGACCGGCCCAGAATAAACTGGCCTGGAACTGAACCGCACCTTGGTGTAGGAGTTTTCCGAGGCTGCACCTCGGCAGAGCTGAAGTGGGGAGAGCCGCCTGAGTCTCTGCTGTTCAGGCTATTTGCTGTGGCCACAGAGAGGGAGCAGATCAGTCTGTCTTTAGGTGTCTGCCCCCCGCCCACCGGCTCAGCGGCTCATGTCTAGCCTGCGTTCTTATTTTTCCAGTTGATAGAGGATGCTCATGTACACCTGGACCTCGTTGTGTTCCACTTAAAAAACACTTAAAGGAACAGGCCCCGTGCTAGGTGGAGCTTGCCAAAAACAACAGGGCCCGTGAGCCTCACTTCACTGTGTGAAAGCATTCATCCTCACAACCTCTCTTCATTAGACAGCGAAATCAAATGAACCAGTTACCTAGGCAACGGGGGGGAGGGGGGGGGGGGAGACGACAAAAAAAGTGCCGAGCCACTGTATTTCTGAAATTGTGAGATTTGCCGAAATGCCTGGGAACGACATCGACGCCGACCACATATAAATAAACAGTCACATAACCAACCCCCTGCTAAACGACTGTGTGAGGCTGTGAACCTCGTCTCGCTGTTAGGGACAGTCAGCAGCTCCACAGTAAAGCCTCGCCCACCAGGCAAGCTGACCCAGTGCTCCGGGGGCCAACTCATTCATAAGGAATGACCCCCCTGCCCCGCGCTGTGTGGGGTGCGGCGAGGTGAGGGCAGCGCCACCAGGCTGACCTCCATGCTGAGACATGCTGGTAAAGAGAGGAAGGGGGGGCGCAGTGTGAGCGTAATCCGTTTGTGAGAAAGATGGAGAGAGAGGGGTGGGGTGAGGGGGAAAAGACAGGAAGAACGTGTATCGTTTGTGTATAAGCTTGAGAGAGAGAGAGAGGGTGAGCGTTTTCTGTTTGTATGTTAATTTAGGAGAGAGGGAAGTAGAGAATTGTGGGGCCGGCTGGCTGGATGACTGACTGACTGACTGCATTGGTTGCTGCAATGCAGATGTCCACGTCCCGTCGTTATCTGAAAACTGCGCACCTTTTGGACAAGGTGTCACCTTACAACGCCAACGAGGAGCTTCCCCTGGGTCAATTGTTTGAATCTTGCAAAGCAAGTCAGCAAAGACTGACTGGCCAACGTGAAGGACCTAAGACCTCCGGTCACTAGTGGCGATGGAGCACG
The DNA here is from genome assembly GCA_036024795.1 of Galaxias rostratus. Lineage (NCBI taxonomy): Eukaryota > Metazoa > Chordata > Actinopteri > Galaxiiformes > Galaxiidae > Galaxias > Galaxias rostratus. Next base: position 4,542 of record JAVQJS010154247.1, read on the forward strand.
AGAGAAAGGCCCAGGCTGGAACCTAGACCCACGGTTGGCTACGGACCTGCGGAGGCGCGTGCACAAACACACAAACAAACATATTTATATATTTGTTTATAATGTGGCTTCATGTAATACCTTAATATCTAACTTAATATAATGTAATATTTTGCACTAGCGACGTAATATATCTTCGTAACTAATCAGATGCTGTTCCACTGAGAGTCATGCTTCTGCTTAGCCAATGATGTGGTACTGCGCACCTAGCAGACCGCCTGACCCACCAATGAGAAGCAAGCAGCTGTGACGCAGCCACTTAGCTAGTCAAGTGCCCATGAATTGGAGAGCTGCCAGTGCAGAGTCACTACCACACTAAGGTAAACAACTTCTTTCTCTATGTCTATGTCTATGTCTATGTCTATTTCTCCTCTCCTCTCCTCTCCTCTCCTCTCCTCTCCTCTCCTCTCCTCTCCTCTCCTCTCCTATCTTTCTCTTGCTCTTGCAGGAAAGCTGCCAAACAGTTTAAATGTCATGGCTGGAAGGGGGTGGGGTAACACACAGAGAGAGTGAGGGTGTGTGTGTATGTGTGTGAGACAGTGAGAGTGAGTGAGCGAGCGAGAGAGAGAGAGAGAAAGAGAGAGAGAGAGAGAGACAGACGGGGATCTATCCACTTGGCTTAGACTTCCCTCTCAGCCTGTACCTCCAAAACAACAAGACCATGTAAGGGCTCCACCTGAGAACGGGGGGGGGGGGCTCTCCGATGTCTTTCTCCCGACCCATTGCGTGGCTCCCAGTTGCCTGACCAGAACCCCTTTGGCTGATTCACTGACCGCAGCAGTACAGAACGAGACACAGTCCTGCTGTGCCGCAGGGCGGCCTGCGTGGAAACTCAGGGAAGAACCATGTGGGCGCCAAAGTGCCCCGAGAGCAGCTAACAACAGCAACGGAGTGGTGTGTGGTGAACTCGGACGCGGAGGAAGACCAGCGGTCGGATGTGTCCGGGCGAGGCGGCGGCCGAGCAGCGGAAGAGGAGGAGGAAGATGAGGAAGAACTCCCGAGGTGGAGCCGCAGACGAGAGGCCAGAGGAGGAGGATGGCGCGGATATTGTCATTGATGGCTTCCATGACTAAAAAGATGGAGGCCAAGTCTGCTATGCTCTCGTCTAATGGACCACGAACCCTGAACGATAAACAAATAAAGGGGAAGGAAAATAGACATACGACACAACATACAGTCAGGACACATACATAACAATAAGGGTGATCATAAACATTACTATCGTTATATAACCTGACAACACACACACACACACTCACACACAGACACACACACACACTCGCACACGTTCCCTGCCACAATGAGAACACCTTCCCAATCCTAGAATAACAGCAGCTCTGTCACTTTCAAGGCCAGGGTCATGTACCGATCTGGGCCAGAACAGGAAAAGTACCTGACAGTATTTGCCCGGCTCAGGGGGACAAACATCGTAAGCGCATACACAAACCCGTCTGTTTTCGTACCCCCTCAAGAAAATATTATTATCACAAAACAACAAGAAAAAGAACCAAGTGGGGTAACGACTGCTGCACCTTTGTGCTCGCCCACTGGGTCTGTCCATAGTTCACAGGAAGCTTAGCTTAGGGGACTAAGATGGCGGCTGCCCATATGGCTCACCTCTCGGAAGTAGCACTGTTGACCACATTGTCACACATGGAGACCCAGAGCATTTCAAAGCCTTCGCAATCAGTCCCTCATCTTCACCATCCCACCACAACAAAATCACTGCATACCTAAAAATGCAGCTACGCCGCAAACAGAAGTCATCTGTACAGCACAGCAATTTTACAATGGCGTCCAGGCAGCAAGGAATAGAAATTGATCAATTATCTGACGCAATCATACCCTAATGAATTTGACTGTTGATGATACCGTATATTAGGCAATTTGTCAAGAATGGTCAATCTCAATAAAACGTTTCCTAATACCTAGGAAAATAATAAAGTTAAAACATGCTTTGACTCAACCTTAAAAAAGTACGTAAAACCACAGAGAACCAAACGACCAATACGGCTTTCATAGCAGGAAGCACTAAATACAACTAGGACTAAAACAGAACAACGAATTTGACACCAGCTGAGTGTAGATAACGAATTCAATGATTCAAATAACTTATGAGAGAATTTGACTTAACCACATAAAGACCACCTAGCTATCCAACATGAATGAGGAATAAAGACCACCTAGTTATCCAAAATGAATGAGGAATAAAGACCGACTAGCGATCGAAAATGCATGAAAAATTTCCAAAGCAAATACACACAGCAAAGTAAAAAAAAAAAAATACAGATCAAAAGGAAACTGTGGATTAATGATTCAAGCTTCAATGTTTCTTGGATGGAAATGCAAACCCAATAAAGCTAGTGGTGCTTATGGATTACTGAATGAAATCATCAAATTTGGAAAGATACATTTATCATTCAAACTCAAGCTTTTTAGTTTAATTATGCGTGTTTGCCATTATCCTTATACTATTTACAAACTTTTTTAAATATGAGTATGAGTTACAGTCGCATATGTGTGGACGGCAATTCAGAAAAGATATTCCGTTCAATAATAATAAATAATAATATAATACATTATATTTATAAAGCGCTTTTCAAAACACTCAAAGACGCTGTACAAAATAAGAGTAAACAAATATAAGGCAAAACAAGTCGCCGGTCCATTGCAGGGCCAACACAAAGGGACAAACAGCAACTCACACATTCACACCTACAATGACCAACCCTCGCCAACAAAACGTTCTTAGACGACATAACCCGAAAGAAAGTCTAATTTGATTCTTCAAATCACCGGACATCTGATGAAATTTGTGCTCTCCACAACCTAATGGATAACTTGTAATGAATCAAAAATGTTCTCTGGTTTTATTCATTTAGAAAAAGGACTCGACTTACTTAGGCATAATTGTCTTGTTGAAATTATCAGCTAGTTGGGGTTAATTTAAACATTGTACAAAAACAATAAATTTGCAATTAAACTGGAAACAAGCAGCCAGGCTCTTAATCTCAGGGGTGCGGGGTGATGCTAGCCAACAGCCTTAGTCCAACGCTATCCCACAATTATGTCAATGAATTGGACAAAAACGCTGGAGGATTCAACAGCCCTTGATAACCACCTGAATGACACTGAGGTAAAAAGTATTTTAATGGAAGATTCTTATATGAATAATGAATGTAACATTTCTGTTAGAACCAGACTCTGACAATTAATTAGAAAAAGACAGAACTTATTATACCTATCTAGGAAATAGTTTTTAGCTTCAGTGGGAATTTAAACTTAGTTGTGAATGACCTAAAGGAGAGGGCAAGCCCTTTTTATCAAATTAGACATTCCAATTCCCAAACTCATCTCATCACAATGATCAAAGGAAAAAGCCCTATTCTACTTTTCAGGATAACCCTTAAACAATCTTCCCAAATCAAAATATACATAAAAACTATTTGTATTGCTTCCAAAACCCCCTAAAAAGCTAAATTAAAGAGCTATTTGGCCCTAAATAGACACGATAAGAATATCTGACCAACGTTTCGGATCAAAACATCGACTATGTACAGACGCAGTGAACACAACCTGGCTATTGAAACAGGCCGGCAGAGACAAACCTGGAAACGAAGAGAGGATAACGTGTAAGCTGTCCCACTTCCACCTATACTGGGAAAGGTTTAAAAAAGGAATGAGAACGTATCAAAAAAACAAAACGTTTTAACAAATTTGAAAACCTATAAGACAAAAATGTATTGCAATACTTATTAGTGGAGAGATATTGAATGGGATTACACATTAGAGCAACATTACAGTGTTACTCTAAACTTGTGCTTTTTGATGTTTATTATAATAACACATGGTTAATATTATTGCTATTTCAGTTCGTTCTGTTTCTATGCTATCGTTTTCTTTGACAAATGCCTTGACAATATGTAGACGATACAGTAGTTCATGTCAATAAAGCTTATTTGAATGTGAGCAATCGAAATGTAAGTGCGAGAGACGATAATCTTTGCGGGGCTAGCGGGCGAGCCCTGATGATGACTGCGTCACCACTTCAGCAGCGGCTCGGCAGACACCAGTGACCTGGAGAGGGCTGGAACACCACCCCCAGCAGAGCCCTGAAGACCGGACAGATTGGGAACGAGTAAACAAAATCACATGATACTGCACACACACTACCACCCACACACACACACACGCACACATACACACACACACAGAAACACACACACACATACACACACACACACGCACACATACACACACACACACATAGACCCACACTCCGTCCGCTGCTAGCCACCGCCGGCTACAAGCTCTCTGTATCTTCTCCCCTCTCTGCATCGACAGTGAACAACAACAAAAAAGGTCAGGAGACTGTAACAGCAACAAATACATCTGCATAGCAACCAAGCAAACAAACCTTTCCTTTGGGTCCGGCTAGCCAAAAGGTTTGTCGGAGCAGTTAGAGGTACGAAAATGAGGTATCTCGGATTGTATGCCGCACTGCTTACCTGCCAGTGGCCCTGGCCCTTTCTGTTTCCAGCGATGCAGCATCCCTCCAACAGCACCTGCCAATGGTTTGGGTTCAGTCGGGGACACGCCACACATTCTGCAACTGGGAAATATTATGTAACGGCCTTGTGTATCGATGAATTTACCTGAATTGCGACTCCAAAGCAGTTTCCTCTAGAATTAAGAAGAAGAAGGAACTAAATCAAAACAAAAACGTCCCCCTCTTTCAGTGCGCATGGATATATTTAGAAGCTTCCAGAAGAATCCCTGGTTAACCCGTTCGCCATGCCTCTGCCCCCGTCCACAAAACAAACGCCCCTTGCGGTGAAGGCACAACACTCAGCCGGTCCCGTAGCGAGGGGAAATTGTTTCCATGCTTTAGCATCCATGTTGAAACTCTCTCCGTAGCAACCGATAGCACTTGGGCCCGATAGTCAGGGGAGATTAGCGCCACAGAGGAAGAGGAGGTGGACGAAGGCTACTCGGGACTCCGAGCGTCCACTCACAGGTGGAAACCACGACGACGAGTCCCGCGCTGATGTTTCCCCCGCGCTCTGAAAAAGTGACGTAGCAACTAATCCAAAATCTCTCTCCGGCCCTGGCTCACTCTCTTTGGCTGACTCGCTGTCTCTCTTTCACCCTCCCTGCCCTGTTTCTCTCTCTCTCTCTCTCTCTCTCTCTCTCTCTCTCTCTCTCTCTCTCTCCCCCTCTCTCTCTCTCTCTCAAACACACACACACACACACACACACACATACACAGACACAGTCAGACAGACTACCGCGCACAAAGACACAAACACAAGTCTATTTTCATCTCGCTGCAACTGCAGGGTTGGTCTCTAGTGCCCATCGACAGCGGGTTTAAACTGAGACAAATGTACGCAAATAGTTAACAGCAAAGACGTACACACACGCGCGCGCATGCTTGATCACACTCTTCCTCGGTGTGACGCAGCACTTAATTCTCTCTCTCTCTCTTTCTCTCTCTCTCTTTCTCTCTGCCTGTGATGTGGCTTCACAACGCGCAGCAAGCAACCCACTGCTGGCGCCCGCCCAGACAAGTGCAGCTCACTGAGGGCTGCGGTTAAAGGCACCCTGCCGGACCAAACCTACGCAGCCTGATAACACCCCCCACCCCCCTCTTTCTCTGAGTGCTGCTATCCCTCCCCCCACACTTCCCCACCTGCCCTCCACTACCACCCTCATTTTAATTGGGTTTCTCTCTTTTCTCTCTCTTTTCTTTCTGTCTCTCTCCCTCTCTCTCTCTCTCTCTCCCTCCCTCCCTCCTTCTCTCTCTCTCTCTCTCTCTCC
>JAVQJS010154255.1:0-15799 GCA_036024795.1 Galaxias rostratus
ACTTTTTGAACAAATCTGTTTAGTGCCGACAAAAAAGGTGCTAAATTTAATCAAACCATTACATATTGATGCTGCTGTGGTAAACAATGCTTTCATGTTAAGATTACATTTATATTATATTATATGCTACATAAAGCTCCAATATTCAGCAGCATCCTGTGGTACTTTATTCAACTCAACTTCAGTCTTCAGTAAAAAAACAGAAACAGAAAACAATAATAGAAATTAGGGTGAACATTCTGATCTACAATGGGAACACAATTAAGGGTCATGCTTACACACATGCATTTACACACATTCACACATGAGTAACTTATTATGTATTATGAATAGCGTTTTTATAAATATTAAGGTGTGTATACTAAATTTCTTCTCATTATTTTCTTTCATGTCAGCAACCCCACATACAAACATAACCATACTAAACAATCGTACTTTCTTACATTACGTATTCACAAAAACTATTTTTGTTTTCAATATTTAGCCAGGGAATCTGTATTTTCACTCAAGTATACAGAATGTGTGTGTACCACGTACACCACTGCTAATACCGTAATTCTGTATTAAACCATATGTTTCTAGTCATATTGTACAGATCCTTCTGTATTCCCTGTAAGACGATGGTTCTACGGAGAGGGTTCTACATATAACCATTCAATAACTAGTTGATATTTTTAAAAAGTTATTCAATACACTAGTGGTTCTTTGCAGAAACAGAATGGTGTAGCTGTTATGAAGCACATCAACTCGTTTGAGCTCAGCTGAAAGTGGCATAGTAACAGCTGACCGTACGTTTTCAGATTGTTTTCCGGGTGGATCTCTAAATGTAGGGAGGGCAGAGGGCTGTAGACTGAGAAAGTTTCATAAGGATTTACTTCCTCTACTGTGAAACAAACATTTATCATAGCATAGTTTACTATTTGGTTACGAAGTCAAATACTAGCTATATTAATTTGTGTTTTTACGTGTAACGTTGCGTGTAAGTGAAAGAAGTTGCGATTCCATGCAGTACGTTACTAAATTATGGCCGCTGAAAATAAGACAGTTGTTTACATTTCTGAACAGGTAGTTATTTTGATATCTTGTGCCTTGTCGTTTTCCGGATCTTTGCTCCTAATTGGCACGTACGTTATTTGGCCAGATTTAAGATCAACTCCGAGAAAACTTTTAGCATTTCTGTCAATTGCGGACTTTTTTTCTGCAACCTCCTATGCCTACGGAGTTTTGAAAGTTTTTGAAACTGACTCGTCCGACTGCATTGTTCAAGGAGCAATTTCTACTTTATCCAACACAAGTTCATTTTTCTGGACTGTTGCTATTGCTATCTACTTGTATATTCTTTTTGTTCATTCTAACAAAAGACTTGCTGACAGCTTGCAGTTATGTTTCCATTTAATCAGGTGGGTGCGTTGTACTGCTCAAACGTTGTCATTGCATATATATATATATTTATATATATATACCCAATACTATGGGTCCCTGTCACTGTCATATTATAATTTAAACTCCAAACCGTTTAATTAATACAAATGCTAGTTAGTACATTTGATTTCCATTGTATTACCTGTTTAGCATTTATCTTGTTATGTAATATATCTTAATGATAGATGATAGAGATCGCCAATACATTTTAAGTATGTATCTGCATTTATTTTCCCTTCGTGGCCTAGCTGGGGTGTTCCCTTAGGTATAACTGTAGCAGCACTGTGTCTCCAAAAAATTGGATTTGATGCATCTGAGGTATCTGTGGGCTGGTGCTGGGTCAGTATTCAAGCCCCTGATTATGTGCTGTGGATGTTGCTGACAGGAAAGATCTGGGAGTTCCTGGCCTACTTTTCTCTCCCCATCATTTACATCCTGATTAAGAGGCACATCCATAGAGCGGTAAGGAAAAAACTAAAATATTTATCACTGTCAGCAGCATGAAGTGGTCCAATGAGTGCCTGATTGTTTTATGAAATTATTTCTCTTTGTGATATTTATACAGTTATTACAGCAATTATGTACTGTACCAAAGCTATCATATTACAAGTGAATATTGCCAGTACAATCTGTCTATTCTGAACATTTCTTCTGTGTTCGATACAGCATGCAGCGTTGTCAGAATATCGTCCTATTTTGGACAGCAATCCATCATCCCTTTACTTATCATCCATGGCTGACAGGAAGCTGACCCTCATCCCTATCATCTTCATCTCACTGCGCATTTGGAGCACTGTGCGCTTTGTACTGATGTTGGTCGAATCCCCAGTAAGGCAAAACCCATTGCTGGTCACTCTCCATGTAAGTCTGGTTAATTTATTGAACATTCAAATAAAGAATAATCAAGACAGTATTTATCTTTCAAAAATCTTTATCTACATCTAATCTGCATCGTCCTTTTTGAGTTTGTGCAACAGTTGCCATGTTTTTGTGTTTGTGTGTATCTGTTTATACTGTATTTAGGACTAACTTATTCACTGAACAAAATCTTGACTTTTTTGATGAAACAGTGTGGCTGATATGGTTGACTATAATAGGTTGATAACTCCACGGGCTATTGGTGTCCTAAAAAACAGGTTTAATTAAATCACCTAAGCATGTATATTGTTATTAAGTACCTCACACCTTCTGCCGCAGTTAAGCAATAGCCTTTGTGTTTACTGTACATTAACTAATATTTAAAAAAATATTTCAGATCTAATCCTAAAATGTTTACTTGCAGATGTTCTCTGTCTTTTTACACTAAAGTTTAAGTCTGTATCACCAGTATCACCACCAAATTCAACCAAATCCAATATGTTAGTTTTCAGTTGATGAGTACAAGGTACCATATAAAAACATGTTGAAGTTTTCACTCAACAATCAGTTACCCAATTCTTGAAAACCATAAGAGTCAACTTGTTGACTTTATATAATTATGTGTTATGGTGGCCTATGTATGAGTCATATTGCTGTTAAAGGCAAGGTGAAGCAATTAATTCTGTACATTAAAGATGCATTGAGCAATTTACAGTTGCATGCAGCATCTGTCTTAAGTTAGGAAAAGATGAAATAATATTGCGAGATGTTTTGAGTTACTTTAATATCTATATTGATATCTATGTAGGTAGAGTTAGCTGGAGATCATGAAATGATAACGGGATTGGAATGAATCTATATGTCAAATCTAGGAATTTAATATATAAATTCCCAGTTTTTACCAAAGTTGTTATTAATTATATAATCCCAAAAAATCCTCTGTCTCAGGGCATTGGAAACACCTTCCAAGGAGCAGCCAACTGCATCATGTTTGTCCTGTTCACCCAGCCAATTCGCACACGCCTTCTGTCTACACTGTTTGGTTGCAGCACTTGCAGACCTGAATCTCCACTGTTACGGTCAAACACTGCTTCTGACAGCACAGTTGCCTGAAGTTACTTCTTTATCTTGTCGGAAGACAACAATCCCAAAAGGCTTTACACTTATGATGGACAGGACAGAAGCAAACCAAAAAAGAATCAGATATATTGTCTTCCTTGTTTGCCGCAGTCTCATCATAGCAAGTGTCTGCAATATTTGTACAAATTCTGCGGGCCTATGCAGAAAAAGACATACATGTGATTAGAATGGTGATGCATTTTGAAACTGTTCAAGTCCGATGATCCTCTGTTACATGGTAAAGTATTCATTGTAAAGTTGCACAGAATCTTTTTTACATTTTGCACTCGTTTTGGATATATCTTCTAGCATCCTTGGGATAAGAAAATTATTCTAGAAATTGCTTTTGTGTTGCTTTTACTGACAGGTCTGCTTATCACATGTTTGCTCTTTGGTTTACACAACGTAATATCCTTAGGCTGGCAGATCACAACCAAAAGGGGGGATTAGGCAATCTGTGGTGATGGTGGTTTTCTCAGACAGTTTCACAATAAGTTACTGTCATGATCAGGGCTCTCAAGCCCTGTTGAGGAACTCTTAAGAGACTGTAAAAAAAACTATTCTTTCTGAGGAGGTTTGCCTTATATGTTGATATCTAATGTAGATGTATATTTTTGTATATTGCTGACAGTCGTTGTCTACATGGCCGCCAGTAATGGTTCTTTAGGCAAAATTATTGATTAATTAAAAACTGTCTAGGAATTATGAGCGTTTTAAAGATATACATTATACCTGTTAGTATTTCTCCAAAGGATGTAATTTCTTAACAGCCATTATCTTATTAAAGTAGAAATAAACTATGTAGTACCCATTTCTATGGAAATATTGACCTCAGACAAGTTAGGTGTGCTTTTACTATATATTGTGAAGTCGGAGACAGTTAGGCTATCCAGTTGTGGTTTTCATACTACCCTATTAGGTTTAAAATCAAAACAATGGAATAGTTGTCGGTAGGAATTCAAACGAAAGGAAAAACTAAAGTATTGTCTTATCTGGTAACATATCATAAGATCCTACCTGGTTAATGGATCAGTATTGTGTTTGTTGTTCACAGCCCTATCTGTTTCCTAATATAACTGGCAGTCACTTTGATAGAAGCACAAGCTGCCGTGATTGGAGAATTAAGGAAGTCAAGAATATTTATGCTGACAGTTTGAAAAGGTGTATCTGTACACTGGTTTTGTCTTTGAGGAAGACGTACTTATTGCATTTTCTCAAGCACAGCGGTAGCCTATAGTCAAAGTTTCATTTGTTTTATCTCTACTCTCCAATTGGCGGCCCACTTAATTTACCGGGAAGGAAGGGCGAATTTTAGCTCCTGCAATTGGTAACTCCGGCCATGTCAATAGTTAATAAATAAATAAAGATAAGTTAAAACCGTGGTGGTGGTTCTTTGAGCTATTGAGTTAGAAAAGGCTTTTCAACACACTCCAATAAATTATTCATGGCTACTTATCCATCACTGCCAAGACAAAGGTTGACTTACAGTAGATGGCTCCATCTTCAGGATAGTATTATAGCAAAAATTGTTTATCTTTGCTGGGTAGGTTGGTTTTATTTGTAAAAGATCATTGACAAATAAAGATAGTGACACACCCTCTTTTCCTCAAAAGGTTGGAGATGAGGTTCACAAAGGGGAAACTAAAAGCACTTTCCTCTGAATCCTGTTCGAAATATTATTATCCGTAGCAAACTGTTTTCATGTTTATAAACACAGTGCTTTTAAGATTTTCTTTCGATTAACTTTGTTCGACACACTCACATTTTGAATTAGAATTATTTTTTTTGTTGTCTTTTTGGGTATAACAATCTTTTAACACTTCAAAATATATGTTCATAATTGACTGCTTTATTGTAAAAAATAACATACAGTTGAGACCAAAATTATTACTCTTGTGAAATCAGACAAAACCCTTGATTTCTCCATGGAAAGGATCATTAACAACAAGTGTTTATAATGCATTTGGTTCCAAAATAATAAAGACAAAATGTCCACCACCTTTGATTGGGATATTTTATTGATGTACAGAGAAGAAACAGCAAAAATGTCACATCCATAATTATTAGCCATCTGCCCATTAGCAGTAAACAGTGCACCTTCTCTGAGCCTGACAATAACCTCTTAACAGTAGTCCTTCACTAAAGTGATTTTGGGACAGTCTTTATTGCAAATTATTCCAGCTGGTCGAAATTATGTGGTTTCCAAGCGTGGACATTCACCACAGATTCTCAATAGGAATAAGATCTTGACTCTGTGAGCCACTCCAGCACCTTGGTTTTGGTGTCCTATAGGAACTGTTGGACCAGTTTTGATGTATACTTTGGGCTATTGTCTCGTTGGAAGACCTAGCAACGACCTGACCCAAGAAAAAGAGCAGATGTATTCTTATTATCCCTCAAAATGCCTCCTTTTTCATGATGCCATGCACCAGAAGAACAGGTTCCCCATCCGTGAGGCTGCAAAACAGTCCCACAGCGTGATTTTCTCACCACCTTGTTTAGCTATGGGAACTGTTTCTTAGGGTTGAAGGCCTCTCCTTTTCTTCACCAAACATAAGCAACATCCATGTGCCAGTTTAGTCTCATAGACTAAAGCAGACACCAAAAACTGATCTTTACCTTTCAAATGTTCATGGGCAAACCTCAGTCTGGCTCTGATGTGCCGCTTTTCGAGTAAAGGTGTTCTTCTGGGACGATGGCCCTAAAGACCATCACAATGAAAAGCCCTCATAACTGTGTTCCTTGAAAGATCAACTCCAGAAAATGCCAGGATGGCAACAATCTTTTTGGCAGATGTCCTGGGCTTCTCACTGACATCTGACTATTTTCCTCTCCAGAGTTTTTAAAATCTCGTGCTTTTTTTTACAGAATTTGTATCCTTGTACTTTGCAATGATGCAACGGACAGCAGTTCTAGACACTGGAAATTGCAGTAGAGCCTTCCACCTTATCATCCTTAGCATCCACTATATTCTTTCTGCACTTAAGACTGATTTTCTTTGTGTTTGGCATGGTGAGTAAGAGAAGTAATATTGTCTCTCTTGATAAGGTATTCAAGTGCCCTATTTCTTGGAGTCCCTTTATTCTAATTGAATGCTCAGGTGTGGTTTGAAGGCTGATTGGTTGATTAAGTGTGTTTGGTTTTAAATTTCTAATAGCTAATATTTTTAACCAAACCATTTTCACTTTATTCAACATAAAACCTAAAAACGTTTTTAATATTCCAAAATGTACCAAAAACTACTAAATAGCACTGGTGAATGTTTGATTATATCAAGTTTTATCCCTTCTGCATACATTGGGAAGAATTTGAAGAAAACGTTCCATAACTCCTGGGGAGCTGATTTTGACCTCAACTGTAAATGTGACACTCGACTGATTTTTATTCAATAATGAGTGCGAAAATGATCCTGGAAAATATATGTTTTTAAATGTTATATATAACTATTACATATCATATGTGTAGTCTGTATATACTTCATCAATAACTTGTTTTATCTGCAGAACAGAAACAAAACAACAATGCATACTGGCAATTAGAAGTATAAGTAATGTGATACATACCTGCTAGCCTTACTGGTATAAACAAAGTATTAGTTACATATTCCTTGTATTTATTTTAAAACATCCATTAGCATGTATTTTTATTATTAATTTAAGAACTGTGAAAACACATCAACAATCAATAATTAATAATTTATTGTGTCTTTGTGTTCTTGTGTACATACTGTAGTTGATGAGGACTAGCTATTGCAGGCAGTTCTGTAAACTAGCTTTAAAATGTTGACACTGCATTACATAAAATATTGTGTTTTCACATAAAGGCCATATAGGTAAGGAGAATCTATTTAACATGTAATCAAAGATTATATATGATGAGTGAGGATGTTAGAATGATGTTAACTGCAAATATTTTGTCTCAGTTGTTAGTCTAATGTATATGGGAAGTTACTGACATAAATACATAAATAGTTGGCTATTTAAAACAACAACAAAAAACATATAAATCCTGGCCAGTGAGCCTACTGTGGCTAGAGGCTGCTCATCATGCATAAATGACATTTTAATCCAAGAAGACAAAATCCTTAAAAGAAAACGTCATTCTATTGTTGCGCAAGTCCAATGTAATAACCGACACAACTAAATGAGAGTTGTATTGTAAGCTTCATACTGCTCAGAGACCCCTTGCAAAGACATAACCCATAGTTATATTTAAAAAAATGCTTAGTGCCTGACATACTGTGTGCACTACTTGGGATTTAGGAAGTAGTTTCTATACTTACTTTTTAAATAATCAACATGTAACTTTCATTTTCCAACTTGTGGAAATTACTGAATGTCTCAAAAACTACGGTATAAAGATAAGTAAAAGATTTTTTATTGTATTGCTGTATTGCAAGCAGTAAACCTTTCCGGGCTATCTAATCAGATGGCCGAAGGGCAAAGAGCAGCTCAGTAAAGACGTCTATTGCAGGTGTGGACCAAACATAACTATGAGAGACGTAAAGGACTGTGAAAAATCAACAGAGAAAAGGGGGGTATGTTACTTTTCTAATGCAATTCAAGAATGCTCAATGGTTGAAATTGTATTTCCGTTCTGTAAGTAGACATAATTTCATAAACTGGCAGTGGGTGGGGTAAAAGGTGAAGATGGAACGAAATAGCACATGTCAATGTGAGATAAGGATCTGTTGTTGATATCTTTCAGAAGCTGACTGTGGTTCTCGCCTTGGCCACACTCATATCTGCCTTTGGTTCTTCCTTTCAATATGGCTATAATGTGGCAGTGGTCAACTCTCCATCTCCGGTAACTCAGTCATCATACCCATTTTAGGTAGCATGCTATGTAGTTTCTTCAGATGGAGCTTTGTGAATCCTTGATAATATCTATAACTACCTTGAATCACTGTGTTTAGTTTATGCAGCAGTTCTATAACGATACCTACCTGGAGCGTTGTGGCCAACCAATGGAGAAGAACCTGATGACTCTGCTGTGGTCTCTATCGGTGTCCATGTACCCTTTGGGGGGCTTCTTTGGCTCTCTGATGGTGGCCCCACTTGTCAACAGGCTGGGAAGGTATTAGTCTCAACTACATCATTCTGAATTCTATACAACATGATAGGTAAGAGCACTGTTTGTTCATTTGTAAAATTCGAAATGAAATCTATGGCAGAAAAGGGACCCTCATCTTCAATAACATCTTCTCCATCGTTCCTGCTGTGATGATGGGATTGAGCAATGTGGCCAAATCATATGAAATCATCATTGTGGCCCGAATTATAGTGGGAATATGTGCAGGTCAGTGAGACAACCAATAGAGAAACTATTTGACATACACTAATCGAATATGAAAAGGGGTTACGATGCAGATCTTGGTACGTCCTTTAACATCACACTGCGTTAACAGGTCTTTCTTCCAATGTGGTGCCCATGTATTTGGGAGAGCTTTCCCCCAAGAACCTGAGAGGAGCCATTGGAATTGTGCCCCAACTCTTCATCACGGTTGGCATTCTAAGTGCCCAAGTTGTAGGCATTAGGAGTATCCTGGGTAACAGCACAGGTAACAGCTAGCATCTTACACTATCGTTGACTAATCAATAAGAATTATATGGATGTTGGAAATGTTTGGGAAGATATTTCATACATCAGTGTAGCTTTGCTCTGGATGGACAGTATTTATTTACTCAAGACACCCTACTGAACCACATTTGCCACTGCAACTGTAATTGTCTTTAGGTTGGCCACTCATGCTGGGGCTGACCGGTATCCCTGCCCTGATAGAGCTACTGCTCCTGCCTTTCTTCCCAGAGAGCCCGCGCTACATGTTAATACAGAAAGGAGATGAGAAAACAGCCCGGAAAGGTGTGAATATCAGTGGAGTGATGTTGTAGTTGGGCTGTGATTGAATATTTAGGATATCTGTCAGTCAAAAATATTTTTTACACCTTTGTGACCGAACCTAAAGAGGAAAAATACATTCTATCTATCCCTCCCCATCAGCCCTGCAGCGTCTGCGTGGCTGGGAGGACGTGGATGATGAGATGTTCGAAATGCGACTGGAGAACGAATCAGAGCAGGCCGAAGGTCATCTGTCTGTAGTGACCTTGCTAACCCTGCGCTCCCTCCGCTGGCAGATGTTCTCAATCATTGCCATAAACATGGGTCAGCAACTATCTGGGGTCAATGCGGTGAGACACAGCTGATGCCCAGTTGTCCCTGGCTATCCCCAACCTTATCCAAACCCACTCTGACAGGGTCACTATTCCCATTCTAACTTTTGAACTTTCTTTTCTCAGATATACTACTATGCAGACAGCATCTATGGCTCTGCTGGAGTCAATGAGGATGACATCCAATATGTCACGGTGGGCACTGGTGCTGTCAATGTCTTCATGACAATAGCTGCGGTAAGCACACATTCCTACACATCAATCATATGAATATTGTATCTTTTTCAATCCGCAGGTTTTTCTCCAGGAATTTCCCTGTGATATTGTTTGGGTAATATGATATCATGTGTTTTACCAGGTCTTCATTGTAGAGGCGTCAGGACGACGTCTGCTCCTTCTTGTTGGGTTTGGTACTTGCTGTGTGGCCTGTATAATGCTCACTATAGCCCTCAACCTACAGGTATTGTAGGACTGCTTCTGTCCTTAAAATTGATTTGGCAGGGTCAGTCAAAAATAATGATCAAATCTGGTTGTACAATACAGCTCAACAATATTTGCTGGATTATCCAGATTTATCAAACGTAACGGCTCTATGGTTTCTATTGGCCATATTCTCCCAGCCAAGCCAACTGTTCGTCCATTATGACAGCATTACACATCTTCAGACAATAAGACCTTTGAGTAGAATGTCAGGGCTGCATGTTTATATATGCTATTTGTTTAACGCTTAGCTCATAAACAGGTCTTGTATATAATTACAGCAGCTGTTTTTGTCTGTTGACAGAAGAGTGTGTCCTGGATGCCATACGTGAGCATTGCCTGTGTCATCGTTTACGTCATAGGACATGCTATTGGACCCAGTAGGTCTGACTCATATGGTTGTTTAGACATAAGAATTAATGACTGCTCCATTACAAAAGTGTTGTTTGGCTTGGACTGGACTTGTAATGAGTGTCTTACTAAAATGTTTGAGAAAAAGAAACAAATCATCAAATCATGTCCATAGCCCTAAATGACTCATACCAGTTTATAAAGAAGGGTTTTAAGATTGAAGAGGAATGCATCTGTTTGCGTAGGTCCCATTGCTACAGTGGTGACCACTGAGATGTTTACACAGTCGTCCAGGCCTGCAGCTTTCATGGTGGCCGGGTCAGTCCACTGGCTTTCCAACTTCACCGTTGGCCTGGTTTTCCCTTTCCTTGAGGTCAGTATTATTTTTTGGTCAGTAAAGTCAGACCCTGTTGGGAGGTGACAATGAAACATGGGTATTACAACAAAACAAAACAAAAATACAAATTTAAGCCTGAATTTATAAGTTTCTCATCTTTTTACATACTCAAAAGAGGGGTCTGGGCTCCTATTGCTTCACAATCTTCTCAGCCATCTGCCTGGCAACGCTAGTCTACATTTGGCTGGTGGTCCCAGAAACAAAGAACAAAACCTTCCTGGAGATTGGTCAGATGTTTTCCAAGAGGAACAAAGTTGAGATAAAATGTGCGGCAGATTTCTCACTCAAAGACAGAAAGGAGGAAACTGATACAGTGAAGTGAAGGTTATTACCTTCAGAGGTAAACATAAACAACAAGTGTACTCTGCACAATATTATTGAAATTTACATTGAAAATTTAGAAATTTTTAAAATGCCTAATTTGCTATGTTGCACATTACTTTTAATATCTTCTGTTTTATGTGTTGCTGCTTTATGTGCCAAAAAATAAGAAATTTTATAATTAATAAATATATTCATAATAAAACCATTTTAAACATAAAACACTGAAAACTGCCCTACAGTTGTTCATGCCCCCCAATATAAGCCATGACCAGAAGTTCAAGCACAACCCCTTTGTGAGGTGGGGCTAATTCATTCCACAGTGCATGACATCATTTTTTTTCAACACTAGTAAAGATTCCCTTATATATCACGCTTGTTGTACCTTTTCCTAAACTGTACATATTTATTCAATACAGATTATGTAAAAACTAAGAATGAGATGTATGTAGACCTTTATTTAATACATGATACGGTAAAAGAATAATGACGTGATAGATATTCATTACACTGCAGTGCAGAGTAAGTGTCTCAAATACATTTGTAATAAACAGTACTGTGCATACGTTTTATTCAGGGAATGCTGTTTCGAAGGCGCAGGGTGGCCACACCAAATGTTGATTTAATAAAGATTTGATGTTCTCTCACTTTGTATTTAATGAAAGAAAGAAATGAACAATTAATATTTATATGTATCATTTTTCTAACTTCATAGACACACCTGCCTAAAACCTTTGCTCAGTGCTGTATATGCTTTTTTACAGCACTCACTATTATATTATGAGCAATCATTTGATATTTCTGGTGGAGAGAAAGAACCAAGAGCAACTGCCTGGAAGACAGCTTGCTGGTTTCACAATCACAGTTCTCCCATCAAATTACACAGCTCGTTTTGATATGTTAATTGAGTTTTGTGTAAGTGCAGACCCACTTTAGATTTTTGGTTAAACTAAGGACACTTGTGGTCAGTCTCCAGCTGCACCCCTCCGTACAGGCTGAGATGAGTGACCCCCCAGCTGAACACATTGCCCCTGATTGTGCTGTTTTTCTCACACAACATCTGCTCCCTTATCTCTGCTGGGCTCAACACATAATCCCACACGTTAATGTCTGTCATCCAACCCACAAAGGCATCTGAATCTGAAATGCCTAGGAAGCCATCTTGGTCTTTACCAAGAATGAACACTCCGACTGGGCTGAGAGAGTAGCCGCTTCTTAGGAACTGCTCCTCCCCTACCATTGCATTAGCCCACAGCTCTGCCCCCCCAGTATGGGAGGACCAAGTGATGCAGTAATTGGCCCAGTCATGTGGTTGAACATTTAGTGGCAAGTTAACAAATTCATTGCCTATCCAGAGCCCCACTTCGTAGCCCATACTGATAACTAGCTCGTTATCGTGTCCGGGACTGGAGTAGGAGAGGACAGTGTGGATACCAGTGGAGCGTAACCGTATTAGCATGCAGATGGTGAAGGAGCGAAGTGCCATGGAGTGGTCGAGGCGGGCAACAGCATAGCTGCCAGCATTCCTTTCAGGGAAGTGGAGCACCAGAGGAGAAAGTGCTCGAGGTTCTAAGGAGGAAAAGAGGGTAGATAGTTGTGGCCAGGGCTTCACTCAGACACATCATTAGTAAACCTCTGCTATAATATACCATTTTTGGAAGGTCTGGCATCCCAACTTGCACCTAAATGGGATCAAGGTAAACAAAAGAATAGTAAATCATGCTTTGACCACAACTATCTGTAAGACCAGTAATATTCTGCAAACTAGTTTCCCCGTTTGGATGGCCAAAAGTTAGCTATTCGTCTTACCTGAGTTTAGGTTTTTGCTTATAGACGTTATCAGGCTCTCAATTTTCAGCAGCTTCGATTCAATTTCATCTTGGCGACAGAATGCTGAGAGTGACAGGAGAGAAGTCAAAGCGATTGGAAATAAGTCTTTATTTCTTTACTGCGTTGTGGTAAATAGCTGAATGCGGATTATGATTCTAAACTGTTAGGGTACATACTGCCTTTGCCCAAGCGTGGCAGGAAAGAGGACTCCACCACACGGTCATTGAGAGGCTGGGCCATGCGGTAATCATTCCACAGCGTTTTGTTCTCATGGTCCATCAGGGTGCTCTCTAACTTCCTGATCTAAGCAAAACAGAACATAATATGTGCATACCATACCATTTTAATTGTGTATTTTCACAGTGATAATTCATTATGAAGAACAATTAATTTTAGGTACCTGGTTATGAGAAAGGGTTATAGGTGTGTCAAAGACTGTCCAGATGATACTCTCGTAGCAGGGCGGAGTAGTGAGCGAGCCCTGATATCTGAAGAAATGGTTCAGATTTTCAGGAAGCATTGAACGGACGTTGATGGTAGATATGTTCATAGATTGACCTATAATTAAACAATAAAAATTAGGAAAACAAATACACAAGCAAGAAAAATGCAGCCAGCCAAACTCAAAAAAGTACATAATAACAGTAGATAAAGGATTCACCACTCACCTGCATACTTGACTTTTGCCAAATTTGATATAAAGTCACTGTAGTAGGTGTTCTCAAAATGGCCATCCTAAAACATGTCAAGCCCAAATTCTTACTAAATATGTAATGACAGAAACAGCAAAGTACTGGCTAGAGAATACTCATAAAACTCATAATCGTAGAATTCAAGCTTTACTTCCATCTCAGCAAGACAGTCACAAAACATTAGCTGTAATAGGTGAGGCACTAACACACCAGTAGCACCCCAACTGCACCCTTAATAGACTTCTCTGCGGATTGATGTCACAGTGTTGCCACGGTGATGACCTGCTGCAGCAGAGAGCACCAATTACCTTAGGGCATTCCTCTAAAACTGAACTCTCACTCAATGTTCCAGTATGCCAACACTCACTCAATAGTGCCTTTTACCACCCAACGCTATTAAGCTATCATGTTCTAAAAGAGGGGACTAGGAACAAGCACTATTTTCCCCAAAAGTTTTTCGTTTCATTATTCAAGTAAGAACAAACAGTATACATTTTGAGTCATTATAACTTCACATGAACTGAGTTCTGTCTCAGAAATAGCCCTGTTGGAATTAATAAAAGCTTGCTTTTGTACATTCAGGCAAACACACTTAACATGAAGATAGACTCCTCACCTCGTAGAAAAAGGCAAGAACTGCAAGTCCATCTGGCTTATCTATGGCCTCAGCAAAACTCTTGTACTTGGAAGAGTCGTAATGGACAACGTGGAGCTGAAAAGTCAGGTGTATATTGGTGTTCATTTCTACAGCATGTAAACTTGCCCTAAACTGCAACAAAATGTTTGAATAAACTATATAAAATATTAGCCTTAAGTTTCTTGCAGACATAGTCAGTCTTTCTAACAATTATTTGAAGGCCTACGCAGCTGGACATGCAATGCTAATGCCAACCTCTGCCATGTAACGGATGCCATCTAGTGTGTGCTCAGCCCCACTAGCCTCTAGATCCCAACCCCCCCAGTGCAAATGCATTTGGACAGCGGTGTAGCGGCCAGGCAGGCCATGAGTAATCTCCATGCTGGGAGGTAGATCAATTTGAACTGAAAGAGAGGAAAACAGTTAGGCTTATTTACACCAACAGAGGGATGATCATAATCCATCAGTGATGTGAGGTCAGGAAAGGCAGGGCAGGGTAGGCAGAGCCTCACCTGTCATAACCTTCCATACTCCAACAAAAATAGTACAAGGAACTAAATAAAAATTAAATGAAATATTGAGATTATTCACTTGATCTCTAAATGTAATTTATGAGTGATTCCAATCCTTTTCATTGTTAAAATTGCCAAATTTACCGGAGTTCCGCTGAAACTATTGAGTCGAGAAAGGAGGTGGTACCGAGTTAACCTCTGACTGTCAAACCCTGATTGCTCAACTTGCTGGCACGCGGGGCCGCTGGCACAAAGTCTGTAGACATATTTGTGGACCCCTTCATAATATATCCTCACCTTCAATGGTGCATTTTAATAATACCGTCGTTTAACGGTATTTGGCCTTGCTGGTCTTGTCATAAAATTGCCGCGAACGACCACCAGGAGATACAGCTGATAAATGGTGAAAGTTGAACTCGATATTGAGAGAAGATTACACTATTGTGTTTATACCATTATACCAAAACACAGTATGGACCCAAGCAGATTTGATCCAATGCCAAGGGCAGTAGCCCCAACCGATGGTAATGAATGATTGTGATAAATTGGGTGACTAAAGTCAGAGAACCACATGTACGGTGTTCACGAACGCTTTGGGTGAAATCGTATACTACTTTTTCCTGTACAAGTTGTAGTAGGTAGGTCTACTTAAACTGCACTTGTAAAGTATTTCATGTTGCATGTATTTTTTGCATACTGCATTTGACTTGGGATAAGTCTAATCTTGTTTCTGCCTTATTTGATAGGTATATAATTATATATAATATTTTAAGACGCAGCTTCTGGCAACCCATGCTATTAACCTCACCACATATCCATCCATCCATTGTCAGAACCGCTTATCCTACGCAGGGTCGCGGGGGGGGGGGGAGGCTGGAGCCTATCCCAGCCGCCTTAGGGCGAGAGGCGGGGTACACCCTGGACAGATCGCCAATCCATCGCAGGGCTAACACATAGACATACAATCATTCACACACACATTCACACCTATGGACAATTTGGAGTCACCA
>JAVQJS010154263.1:0-13103 GCA_036024795.1 Galaxias rostratus
CCCCCCCCCCCCCCCCCCCCCCCCCCCCCCCCCCCCCCCCCCCCCCCCCAGACCACCATACCTTAGACCACGCAAAGTGGGCGTGGTTGGACTCATGCATTGCTTTGTGTGAGTGCTTCGGAGAGGCGTTTAGTAGCAGAGAGAAAACAGGAGAAAATGAGAGATAAGAAACGGGGAAAGAGAGAGACAGTAAGAACAGGAGAAAAAGGTGAGGACGAAAGGATGAGGGTAAAAGGATGGGAAAAGACAGTGAGAGAAAAAGAGTGCACGTATCTTGCAGTAACTTGGCTGGTATTTTTGTACGTGTGCTGTGAATATACCTGTCTCTCCTGGTGCGTGCGTGTTGCTTCTTCCTGCGCC
This sequence comes from Galaxias rostratus, assembly GCA_036024795.1. Taxonomy (NCBI): domain Eukaryota; kingdom Metazoa; phylum Chordata; class Actinopteri; order Galaxiiformes; family Galaxiidae; genus Galaxias; species Galaxias rostratus. The sequence goes on from JAVQJS010154263.1 coordinate 361, forward strand.
AGCACCATCTCCCTCTCAGCAGTGATCTGAACGCTCTCTCTCAGAGCCTCTTCCAGCTCCTCGATGCGCTCGGTCTTCAGACGCAGAGAGTCCTTCAGTAAAGCAGAGGGAGGCAGATGGTCAGGGAGCCGTTCAAACAAACAAGTGCTGAAGATGGCGCGTCATAGGAGTTTGGTTCCAACGCAGGGGTTTTCTGTTCATACACGTGTGCGCGCGCGCACACACACACACACACACACACACACGCGCGCACCTTGATCTGCACAGAGCTCTCAGAGATGTTGTCCTCCCTTTTCTTGGCCTCGTCCACAAGCCGAGCATTCCTGCTCTTCTCCACCTGCTCCTTGTGCTTGAGGGACGCCACCTTCTTTGACTGATCCTTTGTCTGCCTTCATGGACCAAAGGGGATACAGGAGGTCTGGGTTAGATACTGCACAGATACTGCAGGGCAGTACGGTTTATAGAGGGGCCGCACGCACGCACACAACCACCCACGCATCCACCCTCCACCTCATTCTGGATGAAGTGAGAGAAAGAAATGGAAGAATCCCAGCAGGTGGTAGTGAAAGGATGGGATAAGATCATGAGATAGACCAAGACTTACATGTCAGGATACAGTGGAAAAAAACACTGCTCACCAAAACTATTGGCAACATGGGTGCATCTGGCATGCAGACGGCATCTAATTGCAACTATCCATAACATTGGCTAAATTTATGGTCAAATATACATTTGTACAAATAATTGAGAGATGTCTTTATGTAAGCAATTTCTTAATGTTTTTGATTCAAATATATGGGCTTTTAACTATTATTATTTTTTCCCTACATCTGCCAATAATTCTGTAGGGCGGTAGACCATGAAAAGATACTAAAAGAAAAGGCACCAGCCATATTCACTCACTAACCTGGAGGTAATACTGTTGACGTGATAAGAGTCCAGTAAAAAAAGCAGGAGAGAGAAACACAGTTTCAGAGAGCAGGAATTTAAGAACAGGAAGATGGAAGTGGAAGGAGAAGCAATTGATGGGTGACTGATAGGTCACTGCAGTTTATCTACACACTAGTTAGTATCCGGCACGGAAACACACACACACACCCACCCACACACACACACACACACACACACACCCACACACACCCACACACACCCAATGCGTACCTCTCCAACTCATTGATCTTCTTGTCCTTGTCGTTCTTCTCATTTTCCATCTCTCTGAGAATCTCTAGCAGGCGGTCCACTTCCGCCTGCGCCTTCCCAGAGTCCTCTTTGTGCCGGGAGACTTCCTGCTCCAGAGAGCGGATGCGCTCGGCCAGCTCGGTGTTGGCCTGAGCCTCCAGGGCCGCGTTCTGAGCCTAGCAGGGACATAATACGGGGAGCACTGTTCTGTTAGCAAGCCAGGATGCTGAGGAGGGATGATCCCTGAAATAATAAGATGCTGTATGGGACACTCATTCACAAAGGGAAGTGGGGCCAAGGTGACCCAGGACATTGCCTGGATCTTAGACCTTCCTAGCCGAGGTGCTGCACTGGGTTTTCTCCTCTCACCCTCTTAAGCTGGTTCTCCAGTTTGAGGCTCTCTTCTTTCCTCTGCTCCAGGTTGATCTCCAGACTCTTCAGTTTGGAGTCTTTCTTTAGGCCTGACGAGGCCAGCGAAGAGGCATGCTCCTTCAAATCCAGCAAGGAGGTCTGGAGGAACACAAACACAGACTGTTGGCCTTGTGGCACTATGCAATGTCTAAGCCCTATAATATTACTTTATATTACAGACTATATTACAGAATGATAACTTAGTTTGAAATTTTTCCATAATGGACAGGGTATACGTGCATAAACGATAAATACTGGATTCAATACATTTAATAATTTAATCACTAAAATAATAATCACCTGTGTCTGAGGTGAAAATTGTTGACTCAAACTAACGCCATATAAACAAAATTGCACGTGACACAATTCTTATTCTCTTACTTCCGTAATGATCCTGTCTATGTGTATAGTTTCTGTCATAGTGAGAACCTGTACATGCATGTGTGCATGTGTGTGTCTTGCCTCTCTGTCGGACAGGTCTCCGTGAGGCAGTGACACTTTCCCTCCGTTCCATATGGAGACCGTGTGTTTTTTTCAATAGAGAGAACCTGTGCGTGCGTGTGTGTGTGTGTGTATGTGTCTTGCCTCTCTGTCGGACAGGTCTCCCTGTAGCAGAGTGACTCTTTCCCGCAGCTCTTTCAGCTCCCTCTTGTTGCCGTCGATCTCCTCCGTCTTCTCCCTATCATCTCTGTCTCTCTGCTCCTTCAGACGCTCAATGATGCGCTCCTACAGAAAACATGGAATTACAGAAACTCCAAATCGGGCCCTTCCACTCTATTCCTTCTTCTTCATGTCTGTTCATTATTCTAGCTGGTGATATATTTAGTCCCATTTTGGTTCTTCATTATTAAAAGGACTTAAGTTTCTAAAATAGTAAACGCTAACAATGATTCAGTCTCTAGTCTTAAAATAAGACATTACAAATAGTCCGGATTATTGAATTTGCACAAAGCGGCCCCGCCAACGCTGCCCCCACCTTTTCTGCCAGGGACTCCTCCAGAGTGGTAAGAGCGGTGTCTGTGTTGGAGGTGTCTGCCTGCAGGGACTTGACTCTCTCCTTCAGGCTGCTCATCTGTTTCTCCTTATCCCGCAACTGCTCCTGCAGGTTCTCGATCTGGACACCAACGACACACACGTGATGATTTATAGATCTGCACAATTACACACCGTAGAGTCAGACCCCTGGTTGGGACACGAGAGTGGGCTTGTTGAACTCCAATCCCAAAGCATTCCAGCCATACCTTCTTCTGCAGGACGTTGACTTTGCGCTCCTTGACGTCCAGCATGTCCTTGAGGTCGTGGATCTCCCCGTTCAGCGTCCCTTTCTCTTCTGACATCTCCTGGATCTGCTTGGTCTTCTTATTCAGAGCGGCCTCCTTCTCCTCCAGCCGCAGGCGCAGTGCGTCCACCTGGCCAGCAGAGGGCAGACGTCTGATCTCACGCAAACTCTTTTCCGCACAGCCATTTTACTTTTTGATGAAGTAGGCATACCACACTCAACCCAAACAGTGAGCAGTCCTAATCGTAACAAGGCATCTACTTCCACGTTCCAACACACACCCTCTTTGCTTTTGGTTCACGGCAGTGTACCTCTGTCTGCAGGATGGCAGCGCGCTGCTCCTTGGCAGTGAGCGACTCCTTGAGGACCTCAATGTGCTGCTTGCTGTCCGAGAACTGGTTGGTGAGCGTCTCCAGCTTGGTCTGCAGCCCCAGCATCTCGCTGTCCTTCCTGGACAGGTCCTGCTTCACCTGCTCCATCTGGTGCGGGTGGATGGGGTGGTCCAGCATGGAAGACAGGAAAGTAGAAAGAGTGGAGGGGGGAAAACGACACCATCAAGACCCTGTTCCTGATGAACACCAAAAGTTCGACTGGATTTCACCTTACTACTAGTAGAGGTTGCATGGCCTGAGTATGTTCTGGAACAATTTGTGTGGATGCGGGTTTTTACCACTAGAGGCTAACAGTATGAGGGATGCTCAAGGGCCTACCCCATGATATATCACCCCCCCACCCCCTCCTGTCCCCTGACGCTGCATGTCGACAACGGCTACCCAAGGTGGGATGGCAGCGGCCAAATGCTCACCTTGTTCTTCATGAACTTGGTGTGGCTGCGGTAGACCTCCATCTGCTTCATCTCCTCCTGGCGCTCCTCGCAACTCAGCAGCCCGTTGGACTTCAGCATCAGTAGCTCCTCCTCCATGTCCCTCATGCCCCGCTCCATCGAGCCGATCTTGGCGTCCTGCCAGGAAGACGGGCGACAGAGGTTAACACAGCCCATGTCCTTATACACACTCTCTCTCTCTATCTCTCCCTCTCTCCTTATTAATGGCATTAGAAATGCTGACCTTCATATCGATGACCGTCTGGAGAGCCTTGGTTTTTGTTGACTCGGGGGTCCCTTCGTAGCGACGGTGCAGCTCCTGTTAGACAAATATGGACATCAAATCAGAAAATAAAATACACTTAAAATGGCAAGCCCCACCCCACAAGCAAACCCCTCATCCACTCTAACTCCCAGACCTCTCTCAGGGCAGCAGTCTCCCTATCTCTCTGGTCTAGCAGACTCTCAAGGTGGTGCCTGTGCATCTCAGCATCAGCCAGTCTCCTCGTTCGCTCTTGGTCCTCCTCAGAAGCCTTGGCAGATGGCCCTGGAACACAACAACAACAATCACTTTCCTAGTAAATGAGTGTGTGTGTGTATATAGGTGGGTATTAGGACCAACCCTCACCTTTGCTCTGCAGCATCTCAAGCAGCTTCTTGATCGACTCGTCCCTGGCGCCCAGCGTCTGCTTTTGCGTGTCAATCCTCAACTCCATCTCCTCTAGAGTCTTCCTTAGGAGGAAGAGCTCCTTGGCCTGGCGCTCGTGCTCGCCGTGCAGTCGCCGGTAGTTCTCCTCGGTGGGCTCAGTCGTAAGAGCCAGGTCACGACCCTGAAGGGCCGGATCCTGCTGCAGCAACTGGTTGAGGTCACGCTGGATTCTCAGCTCATCCTGAAGGGCCTGCACAGTCATCTGGAGGTGCTAGAGGGGCAAAGGAGGCAGTTGGAATTTTCATTTCACAATCCTTTTGGCATCAACCTTCAGTTCTGTGACACCTCCAAAGTTTGCCTGAGGAACGAGAACTTCGATTTAACACACACTTGGCCACTTTGTTTACTGACAATAGCATGAAGCATTTGTAAGGGTCCTAGGCTACAGGACATGGTGTTTGACCACTTATGGGATATGACAGGGCTGGAAAAGTGTAAGCCTCAGCCACGGCAACCGTTTCTCAAGTCTTACATTTCATGCCTGGGGAAAGACAGCGGGAAACACAATCAGCCGAGTGTAGGGTTGCATTGTTTGTGGCACTTGATGCCGCTGGCACTTGGCAGAGCTGCTGTGTGACAGAGATACAATGCCGGGTTACATTCTCTGGTTTAAACCAGCTGGCAGCCCCTTGTTTTTTTTTTTCAGACAACCGAACAAAAGACTAAAGTCAGTGTCTGTCTCCACTTCTCCTACGCGAATGCACTCCCTCACTCTCCTTCCCCGCCCATCTCATTTCGCACCGAAGTCTCCCACCTTCTGACTCTTTTCTTACTCTTTCTGCCACCGACCCCCCAATAATCTCACCTTCCTTCCCCTTGTTAACCCCTACCTCCCTCTTCCTCTGCTCACACCCAGCATCCTAGCCAGACTCACTGGTGGGACTGCACAGCTATGCCTCCAAAATTCTGTTCACACCCTATCGGCCTAAGGAGACACAACAGAGGGAAGTTTAAAGAGACAAGACTCCCTAATGAAGGCTGGTCATTATGATGCAATGATTCTACTTTGTCTAAACAGACTCACTCACTCACTCACCCTGTGCCAACAACGAATCATGTGAAAGCTCTCTGGGGGGAACATCTAGTGAATACACCCATTGATCGCCACAACACGCCACCTGTGTGTCTTGAACTCTACGAACTATTGTCTGTTTCACTCAAATCAAATTCATTACGTGGTATTTTGAACGGCAAACGTTTAGCGTGTAACAAGCACTGCTAATTAGCTGAGGGTTCTGCCTTACTGAGAAAAGGAAGATGACAGCCATTTTGCAGAAAGGCGCACTTGGCGACTAATAGCTGTCACTTATCACAGAGGATAAGGAGAATTCATTTTTATAGTAGGGATTTGCAGGAAGCTGTGGGGAAAAAACCCATCAGTATTGGGGCGTATGGAGAGACATTTCAACGTGCACACACGCACGCACTCTCAAACCCACATAAAGGCATAGCGTTGAAGCATGTAGTTAAGCCTGCAAGTAAAGACGACAGAAGTCTCACTAAGTCAGGCAGCAGAAGGGGCGAACGATTCGACGGGCATTCTAATTACACGGATGCATCTGTGTGTATGTGTGCGTGTATGTGTAAGAGAAGAGGGATGCTAATAATATGAAACCAGACCTCTCTCAATTAGCACACCCATTGATTAGCCTGATGCTAGGAGGACATTACATGGAATTAGTTCCCAGCCTGATTCTGTGACTAAGTAGACTATAATCTCAAGGAGCACCCACATAATTATACAGATCTACCAAGCTGCTCTAATACAATCATTAAAGGTTTGTGTAGAACAACCACATGCAGGAGGAAACACTCCAATGCTTGCTTACAATATTAAGAATATTGGGTCTGATCCAAAAGAAGCCAACAGGGGATTTCAGTCCAAGCTATACTTAGGCTCTTGTGTCAATGAAGGCACAGTACCCTCAACACTCATGTAACCCCAGACATGAAATGCTTAGTGAATGCTAGATGCAAAGCCAAGTCTGAGTCTTAAAACAAAACAGCCAGCTTCTCTCTACTCTCATGCTGAAGAACAGCCAGGCAGAAAGGATTGGGGAGAAGGGGGGGGGGGGGGGGATAAGTAGAAAAATGGTGAGTGGGAGAGAACCGTAGGAATAGGGAATTTGTGCTGGAGAGAAAGACACAAACGCTTTCATACAAATGTATATTAAGGCATTTTTATGAGTCTACATTTAATGTCATATATACTTTTATTTTACTTAGGAGCCGGTAGCCTTCAAACCGATAGCAAAAATCTAAATATGTTCAGGATTCTGTTGAGTCTTTGATTTAGAATACTAATCCATTTGCTCAACCCATGTTTATTGCTATGCAGACATTAAGATGGCACATTTGTTGAACTATTAATTGTGAGCAAACGGCTGTATGTAGGGCTTAACCAGAACCTCCTGACTCTATCCTCTGGAGGTGAGGGGGGCTGGCAAAACTCTTTGTCCAGCTTTGCAATGTTCAAACAATAGAGTAAAAGTCATTGTGTTACAAGCTGTGGAATTGTAGAGCAGTAGGTAGGTGACTATAATATTGTAACTGCCATCTGAGTTTATATGATAAAATGTGTGTCTTGGTGCTACCATTGAACCGAATTGCTGGATTTATAACAACATTTGTAATAGATGATATGGACCATTGGAAACAGATTAGGAAAGTTTATTTTTCCTACTTATACATGTAGAATGTATTGCATCTTGCAAAAATCTAATTGACTATTGTTCCACAGAAACAAGGTTCCATATCTACAATGCTGCATATAATTTTATAGTACATAGTTGCAAATGTATACCAATAATAAAAATAAGAAAATGTGCACCGCATTTGGGGCACAAAAAGGGCTGTATACATATGACATACCTGTGTCTCATCTTGAACCACACGGTACTGTTCTTTCCACACACTGATTTTGGAGACTTCGTCTTTGCGCAAAGCTCGCTCCTTCTTCAACTCAGGGCTCCAGAAAGTTTTGATAGAATTCATTGAGGAGCTGAGTTTACTTTCCTTTACTTCAACTTCTCGACGCAGTAACTCATTCTCACGCAAAACCTGAAAGACCATGCACAAAATGAAACGTACGTACTTTCTTTTTTAGGGGCAAAAGTTAAAATGTACACTGGACAACAACATATTAGAAACAGTGAGTTACCTCTTTAAGTTGGGCTTGGAGGTCCAATATGGTGTTGTCCCTGGCCTGTCTCAGAGAGTGGGGCACGGTGGAGGCCATGTGGTGGTCTCCGAAAGCAAGGGCATCACCTGCCATCATTCCCCCAGTCAGCATAGCATTGGCTGGGATAGATGTAGCAATGTTGGGGGTGCTGGCTGCCACTCCACCACTCCCACCACCACTCCTAGATCCATATGTTATTCTCTGTCTCCCCATTGTTGTCATAATCCCACCACTCTTAGGAACATGGTCGGTTGCAAGTGCAACTTCATTGTCGCTCAAGTACATTGGTCCTGAGGTGGCGTAGGCTGCGTTGAGTGATTGGATGTTCTCCATGGATAGAGTTTTGCCTCCTGGCCCTCCAGGGCCACCACCATTGCCCCCTGTGCTGTTAGTGCGACGATGACCCATTCGTGGAGAGCGAGGAAGGCGAGGGGAGCGTCCAGATCGCTGGTTACTACTGCTACTACCATCTCTACTGCCACTGTGATAAGCATCTCCCCTGCCTACCGAGCGGGCACTGCCGTACATCTTCAATTCAAGAGAGTAAAAGGACAACAACAAAAATTGCCCTTAAAGATGTCCAGCCACGGTCTTGAAAGCGTCTTATCTTGCAGTGGTCTTTTTCGATCTGGGGTCTCAGTTAGCAACTCTGCTTCGCGTAGCATAAAAAAAATCCACAATTCCTGTCAAACTGGAGACATCTCTTTTACGACGGATAAAGGTGCCATTCTTGGGTTTTCACTCCAACAACACAGGACTGTAAGAAGAAAAGAACAAAGAAAAGGCATTTAACAACGCGATACAACTTGTCATGAAAATAGGGGGATTGGGTTTGAGCAGTTACATGTCCCTTTTATAATGTATTGTGGCGCCATAACAAAGGGATACACTTTACAATTATAGACTGCCGAGGAATTTGACACATTTTTTTATTTTCAAAATGCAGTTCTATACAATGTTTGATGCGAGGTGTCATTGTGGGCACCTTTATTTTTGCAAGAAAATTCCACCAACCAAAGTCATTTAGCAGTGTCTGTGTGGCCTATTCTGCTCGCTAAAACTGCTCTGGATAGGAGCAACCACTCAAGTTAACGTTAGCCAACTAGACCCGTGTCATCAGTCACAAGTTGCACACAAAACTAAATTCGTAACATTAAACAAGGATTTATTTATATCTAAATATGAGGGTAATTAAATAGTCAATCAGTGTCCCGTTGGTAAAGTGTACAAGAAAAAAGGGCTCGTCAAACAATGGTGGTCACTTAGCAAGAAAAGGGAGCCGCTAAAGCAAATGAACGAATCAAATAACCGTATACTGTTCTGGGCACTGCAATGAATAAACTTATCACTTCATTCTTTACTTTAGCATGGATATTGTTGTCTCGAAACGCTAGATAGCGTAACAGCATAGCTTAGCTTTGGAGACACTCCTGGCTCGAAGGTTTCGAACACATCTTTTCTTCATTAGCAAACGATGATGTACTGTAGATCATTTACGTTCATTCCCTCCCTATACTACAAAATCCGTTATTTCCGTAAGAAATACCGTAAAATAATGAACGTTTCAAATGCACCAAATTCGAGAATAATGTATCATAAGCTTGGAGACCCGTTTTCGCCAATCAGTCTGTATTTTCCTGGTTGGATTTGTGTGAGCTATGTTGTTTTTCGCTAACGTTAGCTAATGCCAAAACGTATAGCTAATGCTACAATATACTTAAAAAAAAACATAAAATAATGTAACAAACTATCTTACCTTATGCTTTATCGGGGTAAAATGTGTTTATTTATTGTAGCATGAACCAAAAAATATTTACATCATAAATCATATTTTGCCTAATTTTCCTGATTAGGTATTTCTGATTTTCCCATCCTTTTACCAGAAAAACCAGCAGCAGCGGCTCTGGTCTGGAAAGCCAGCCAGGGCGCTTCAGTGACGTCAAGTCTGCTTTGCTCGTTCTCGACTTCCACGCTTTACTTTCAAGCGCGTGGTCGCGAATCTGATGCTTTGTCACATTTACGTTCACTGCGATAATAGAGGCCCTTTTGAACGATTGACACAAACTGGCTATTGTGATATTTTCACTGCAGCAAACCTCAGGGCAACTAATATAATGTATGGGTTACTATCTCTCCACACCAATGGTTGTACCGATGAATGTTTTATATAGAATACAAATAGGGTGCAATCCTTGGTGTACTCCTATAAAATAGGAGAGAATATATTACAGAAAAACAAGCTTCATCAAGATCTACAGTTTGTGATACATGTATGTACAGAAATACATGCATGTACATGGCAAAAAGTGATTTATGTGGAAACAATTCAACAGATTTTTTTAAAAGTGGTTAAATCTGAATTAAAATTCGATTCTGAATGCCCCAGCAAATAATGCTAGACTCCATGCCAGTGACTTAAATAATTATTGATCTATATTCAAACACCCATGTCTAGAATATATGTTAGAACATCTTGTAAATCAACAGCCTTGTGCTTACCACTAACGATATTTTAAGCCATTTTTAGTTTCAGAGCTGGTCATTGTACTATTACAGCAACTATTCTTATAGTACATTACATAGTTACTCTTGTTGATGATAAGAAACATTGTGCTGCTTTGTTTATTGATTTGCCAAAGGCTTTTGATACACCTAATCCAAAAGTCTTGCTGGGATTTGATGATGCAGCCTTTACATGGTTTCAGGACTACATCTGATAGAACACAGTGCATAGATGCAAAAAGTTGGAAATCAAATATTGTAGCCATAGAAAAGTATATGCCACAAGGTTCAGTATTAAGTATTACATTATGTACACCACAAATTGGTGATGTATGTGCTTCTGTAAAAGGCTGTAAAGAAAATATATGCGTCAATGACACCATTATTTATTCCTGTGCTCCATCTATTGAACAGGCTGTGAACCCTGATAAGGGGATTGAATTGTGTTGATAAATCCCTTAGTAATACAAGATTACTCAATGAGTCAAAAACGAAATATGAGGCCCAAAACGGTAGATTATTTAACAGGTGGGGATCAGACTTGGCGCTCTACATAGAATAGGGCCATGTTTTTCACTTGATAATAGAAAAGACAATTGTAAAAAATGATCTCTCATGATAATGGTGATATTGTGTATATGCGCGCAGCCCCATTTTAAAGTCCCTTGATACAGTCAATTTTAATATTGGCACAGAATGACCATTGGAGCCTTTGAAAATGCAAATGTAAATGGAATGATAGCATTTTCATATACATTTTGTCTCAAACAACACCTACGTATGGAAGCCCCTAAGGGACTTTTTTTTTCAAATTAAAAAGTAAACTTGAAAATGCAATTCCACAACAGCATTATCACTTTCCACAATCGTATGTTATTTGAGATTTTTTTTAATCAAATCGCAGTAGTACAATTTGCATTCGCATCTTTAATGGGCATAATGAGTCAATATTCAAATTAAAATGGAAAAGGTTTTTTGCATTACACTTTCAAAGTCCTACCCCGCCATACTGCGGACAATATTCGAATGTCACGTTCCCCACTTTTGAGAAAGAAGGACGTGATCAGAGCTAAAATAAAAACAGTGTGACCGTGTGTAAAGCTTGAAAAACAAAGATGTGTGTAAAGCTTGAAAACAAAGTTGCCAGCAGATGGCAGTGTTTATTTTATTAACCAACAAATAGCGTTCCAACTTCAAAACTTGTTTGTGTTCCATGATCAATGATCAATAATACGTGTATTAACAATAACGTTTATAATAACATTCAACTATTCTATTATTTATATACTTAAAGGCCTAAGTCAATTAGCTGCAACAACGTCAATGTATCTATTGTGAGACAAATAAAGGAATTCTCATAATAAATCTGAATGGAAGACATAAAAAAGTTTACACAGATTGAGCTATACCATAATAAATAAACCATTAAAGTAATAATAATAGAACCGAGGTTCCTTAAAGTTGTGACTTATTGGATTGTTGGTGAATTTTCTTTACAGTGGCAGAATTACTTTTGAATTTGGAGATGATTCATTCATTAAATCTTTAAAGTAAACCCATGTAGCCACGTCTCGACTAGTAAATGCAAATTAACTACGGCATTCAGAGGTAAGCACCATGCACATATGCTCTGTCGTGTAGGTCAACAATGTGTATGTTGATTCAGAAAGTATACTGATCGAAAGCATAGTCCGTTATGTTGTCCAAAAATTAGACGATAGGGTAAAATAAAAAATGTATACGATTTTTAAGAACCAGTCTCTAATAGAGTGGGAAATGATGACCAACATATTTATTTCTTTATTCTGATCTCCATCTTCACTCCGAAAACCTTTTAAAAATACTTTACCCAGCCTTCAATTTATTTTGACCCTAACAAACAAATCCGTTTAGTCTGAAAGTTTGATTTAAAAAATAAGACACAATATGATGTCATATTTGTAACTCATTGCAGGTTTTTGGTGGCAGTGGTGGTGAATTTGAGAGCCTGCTTCAGACTAAAGTACTCAGTTTAGAAACTTTACATACAAAACACTCAAAACACACTTGTTTTGGCCTTCTAGATCAGATAATTTGGCTAAAATGTCCAGTACATCGTAACATAGGCTGCTTTGACCATTTTTGTGTTTAGTTAAAAAAACAATCCAACTAGTTTAATATTAGCGTTAATATTTGTAACATGTACATAAAAAATACCAGGATCTACCCTTTATGCATCAAAAAAGCAACTGATCTTTAAATTTGACGTTAGTGATTGTGGAGAAAAATCTGCACATAGAAGGACTGAATGTGTTACGCATATTGAGCCTATCCAGGAGTATGATGATGACGATGGTTAGTACACTCCAATCTGGTTAATTTATATTTTAATTCAATTAAACCTAAATAATAATAATAATATTATTAATAATATTAATTAATATTAACTATCATTCTTATTCTTATCATATACATTTATTTTAATTAAAATATAAATTAACCAGATTGGAGTGGTAATTACAAATACGATATCGAAATACAGTTTTTACAGTTTTCACTTAATTTATGTTTCACTTTGAAAAATAAACTGTGATGAGGTCCTTCCTTTCATGCGCCAGCGCTTGACCGGGGGGGGGGGGGGGGGGGGGGGGGGGGGGGGGGGGGGGGGGGGGGGGGGGGG
>JAVQJS010154276.1:0-12875 GCA_036024795.1 Galaxias rostratus
AAAATTCCGAAGTGTCTTTCAAGAGTATTTTATTCTCTCTGTAAATAAGCGTGACACTAGCACTTCAGTTCCCTCCTGGGCTCCAGGCCTCAGCTGATGGTACACCCGGGAGAGCTGTAGTTCTAATAATGTTCCAGACGCGCTGGTCCATCTCAGATAACTCTCCTCTGACTAGACATCAGAACCGTTCGGTCGGTAATCGATTGCACTTCTCCGGCTACAGCGTCGGTCCACTGAGCGAGTAATGGTCATCATAACAGCATCCCGTTTGTTTGGTGTTACTCTACCTCCATTAGTGATGCTGCTGAATGTGGCTGTGAGTTTTTCTGCTGCAGTGCCTCCACTTCAGAGCCGTTGGCGTGGTTCTCTGTTGAGTGTCTGGGGATCCACCATCTTTACATTTGGGCATACTTTGGGCTCTCGTATTCTCTTCTTTCCACTGCTGTGTGCGCCATCAGCCTTGCAGTCTCATGGCCTTTTATGGTGACTAGTAGGGGCTGTTTATCAGTGCTAAGTGAGAGTATGAACAACAGGCGTCTTCGTTTGATTTACCAAAGGCGCTTCCCCATCCTCCGTCCCCATTACTTTCAGCACCAGGAACGACTTTTAAAGGAACCGAGAGGGTTCCTGCTGCCCAGTGTTATATGCGTTTGAACCTCTGGAACGTTTCCCGGAGGAACAGGCAAATGAGTCGGCAGGCGCTACGCCATACAAACCCACGCCGTTGTTTGTGCGACACTGCAGTGGTAGTGAATCTATGGGATGTTACCGTAGGCTGTGACTAAGCCATATCATAGATAGACAGCTGGGACCGTGGGCTAGAGAAGGCACCTGAAATCAAATATATGATTATTATTATTATTATTACGCCTTCCCTAATGTTATAACCCACAGACAATATGAATGGCCGTTTGCTGACGTGTTTTTTTATGCTGCAGGAGAGTTCATCAAGGCCCTGTACGAGTCGGATGAGAACTGTGAGGTGGACCCGGGGAAGTGCTCCAGCAGCGAGCTGATGGAACACCAGAACAACCTGAAGATGTGCTGTGAGCTGGCCTTCTGCAAGATCATCAACTCCTACTGGTGAGACCATGAACACACAGCGTCTAGCTGGGAGTCGCCAGCCGTTTGACCTGGTCCCTTTGGATAGGTTCTAGTCATACTGCTCTGTGCTGCATGGATACCCTCTTACCTTATCTGGGGCTACTTCTGAACTGCTGCTGCTAGAGCCGGCCTTCTAAGAACAGCTCTGCTCTGCATGGAGACTTTTTGGCGGTGTGTGTGTGTTTGACTAACAATGGTTGTGAGACTATTTTGCGGTGTGTGTGTGTGACTGACGATAGTTGCCGTGTGGTCTCTCCACAGCGTCTTGTGTGACTGTTTGGCTGTGTGTGTGTGCGTGCGTGCGTGTGTGACTGACGATGGTTGTGTTGTTGATGGTCTCTCCCCAGTGTCTTGTGAGACTGTTTTGCTGTGTGCGTGTGTGTGTGACTGACGATGGTTGTGTTGTTGATGGTCTCTCCCCAGTGTCTTCCCCCGGGAGCTGAAGGAGGTGTTTGCGGCGTGGAAGCAGCAGTGTGTGTCCCGGGACAAGCAGGACATCAGCAAGCGGCTGATCAGCTCGTCGCTCTTCCTGCGCTTCCTGTGTCCGGCCATCATGTCCCCGTCTCTCTTCAGCCTCATGCAGGAGTACCCTGACGACCGCACCTCGCGCACGCTCACGCTCATCGCCAAGGTCATCCAGAACCTGGCCAACTTCGCCAAGTACGTGCTCAGCCGTTTGCCAGTGCTCTTAATGCAGGGAGGGCTTTTATAGTGGGACTGTGTTTTCTCTGATTGGTGTTTGAATAGTCCAGTATTGTTTGGGATTCGGCAGTAGTGATAAGTATTGTGGGATGTGTAGTTATTCTACATTGCATTTCGCTTCATCATAGCCACACCGTCTTGCATCCCCGAGGATGTCCTCTGACCTACATGTATGATTGACGTTCCACACTAACGTGACTCGTCGTCCTGACGTTGCCGCGGCAACCGGCAGGTTCGGCAACAAGGAGGAGTACATGGCCTTCATGAACAACTTCCTGGAGCACGAGTGGGCGGGCATGATGCGCTTCCTGACGGAGATCTCCAACCCGGAGACCATCTCCAACACGCCGGGCTTCGAGGGCTACATCGACCTGGGCCGGGAGCTGTCCGTCCTGCACTCCCTCCTGTGGGACGTGGTGTCCCAGCTGGATAAGGTAGGAGCTCGGGGCCTGCTCCGCAGACTGTCAGCGCACAAGATGGCGTGTCGGGGGGAGAAACAGGAAGACCCTCTCACATAGTGTCTTAGCTTTGTCTGTTCATTTGAGGTGTTAGTAAGGTCATATGGGTTGGTGTCACAGTTTCCTCTGGGTTTGTATCTCTAAGCAGTGAGAAGGCCTCACTGTTACCGTAGTGACAGCCTCACTCACACAGGTGTTACCGTAGTCACGTCTGCCAGTTGTGTGCCACCTCCTCCCCTCTACTCACCACACACCATCCTGTTAACCATGACTGAGCGGCGGCACACAGAACATAACAGGGTTCTGTTGTCATGCTGTGCAGACACCGCCCCCCCACCCCCATCCTTTTCCCTCTTGGTTTGGCCCATTCCCACACTCCCATCGAGCATGCCTTGTCTTTTGGAATGGCTTTAGTAGCACGTCATGTAGCATTTCATTTATGTTTTGATCCCCCCAACTCATCTTCCCCTTTCTGTATTTGTCTCCTCGTTCTGCCTGTATACATTCTCTCTCCCCTCTCCATCTTCAAACCCCTCCGTGCCCGATACCACGTCTCCATGGCGACGCTCTCCTTTTCCCGTCGCCAATGCATTCTGGCGGCTGTCATGACAACCACCCCCGTTCTGCCCTTCCTGCTCCTCCCATCGTCCATCCCCAAACCGCCGGGTGGCTTCCGGCCCGTCTGCGGCCGCGGTGGCACACTTACCCGCAACTCCAGGGTGAAAATTCCTTCCTGCAGGCGACGGTGGCCAAGCTGGGCCCTCTGCCGGGCATCCTGGGGGACATCACGCGCTCCCTGGCGTGTCCCACACCCATCCAGCAGCCGCTCCAGCGCTCCTCCCACAACATCGGCGGGAGCGTCTCGTCCGGCCTGCAGAGGATGTTCCAGGACCCCGCCGACAGGTTGGTGTGACCTCCTCACGCTCCGTGTTGACCTCACGGAGAGCCCCTATGGCCTCCTAGAACCGTGTTGACCTTTACGGAGTGCCCCTATGGCCTTCTAGAACCGTGTTGACCTCATAGAGAGCCCCTATGGCCTTCTAGAACTGATTTGACCTCATAGAGAGCCCCTATGGCCTTCGAGAATCGTGTTGACCTCACAGAGAGCCCCTATGGCTTTCTAGAACCGAGTTGACCTCATGGAGAGCTCCTATGGCCTAATAGATAGGCCTCTGGGTATGATACAGAGATAGAGCTCATATTGTGTAGTGTCTGGTATACATGCATATAAGGTTTCTAAATACATAGTTCAGTGTACAGTGATTTGAATTGAATGAATTGTTCATAGGAGCATGCAGTGAATTTATGCTGCTATTTATCTTGGATGACTAATTAGGGATTCTTAAAAACCGCCAGCAGAAACATTTCTCTTAGTAGCAGCTAGAGAGTTAACAGGAGGTTGGTTACAATTCCTCACAGGCTACAGTTTGCTAAGACATTGCCTCGGTAGAAGTCTATATTTAGACCAGAACAAAGAAAGAGAAGTTTCAAGGCTGCTAACTCAAAGACCTCGTGTTCTGTGTCGTTGCAGTAAGATCAGTTACCTGAAGTCTCCAGTGCAGGAGCAAATGGAGGGCCTTCTTAAGGGAAAGCACTCCCTGCTGGCACAGCAGTCCTCCGTGCACAGCATGAGCTTCTCGGACCAGGAGGAGAGGGAGAGCATGCTGCTGAACGGACGCAGCATTTCTCTGGTGGACCTACAGGACTCCCACCTGCTGCACTGTAGCCAGGGTCCCCTGGTCCTCCACGAGGCCCTGCCCAGGCTGAGCCGGGTGGGCTCCCAGGCCTCCATCGTGCACCCCCACAACCACCACCACCCTTACCCCGCCCACAACCCCAACGGCCACACCCACCAAGCCACCCTGCACCAGGCCAAGCCCACGCCACAGGACTGCCTGTCCCAAAGTGCCCCCCAGGCTCGCCGCCCACTGCCTCACTCCCTCAGCCAAAAGAGGAGCCTCCAGCCCCTGTCCTTTCAAAACCCCGTCTATCATCTCAGTAACCTGGCCAACAGTAACCTGGCCAACAGCCACCAAATGCACTCGTTGACTCGCTCCGCCCACTCGCTGCAGCCGGACTCCAGCTCGGAGAACCTGAGCACCGCCAGCACTCCCAACAGCCGCTGTAACTCTGAGGAGTTTGGTGGAGGGGGGAGCCAGGCGGGGGGCCAGGCGTCGGGCGCTCACGTGGCCTCCGCCAGCAGCCTGGAGGACGTGGCCAGCAGCCGGCGCAGCGCGCACAGCGACGCCTGCTCCACCCCGCGCCGCCCGGCGCCGCCCGACCAACTCCTGCCCGGCAAAGCCATGGCTGTGCCCAAGCAGAGCAGCATGGCGGGCACCGCGCACATCGTGAAGGTGGAGCAGCAGAGCCGGGCCGGGGGGAGCTCCGTGGGGGGCGTGCGGACGCCGCTCCTCCTGCCTCACAGCCCCTCGCTGAGAAGCAGCAGCAGCACCAACACCGAGCCCGCCCCCGGCCCGGTTCAGCCTGGCAGCCGCTCGGGGCGCCAGTCTACCGGCTCCATTGAAAGCCCGGTCCAGCCCATGAGGAGCAAAGCCAAGCAGAGCCCTCAGCAGGTATACAAACACACCTTACAGTAAACCCAGACATCACCATGTCATTAGAGCCCTCAGCAGGTACATAAACACACCTTACATTAAACCCAGACATCACCATGTGATTAGAGCCCTCAGCAGGTACACAAACACACCTTACATTAGACCCAGACATCACCATGTGATTAGAGCCCTCAGCAGGTACACAAACACATTTATCACCAGTGGGTCAGTGGTTCAGTGTGAGGTGCCGTGTGGTGTCAGTGATTCAGTGTGAGGTGCCGTGTGGTGTCGCCAGGTGCAGTCCCCGGTGGAGACGGTCACCATGTCCCCAGTGGAGAGGACGGCAGCCTGGGTCCTCAACAACGGACAGTATGAGGACGAGGAGGACGGAGACCAGAGGAGGGACGACAGCAAGAACGCTGAGAAGGTAAAGGAACACCAGGCGTCTTCAAGACCCACGAAGGCTCTCCCGTCCCCTAGCTGGCTTGGTTCCCTTTCCCATTACCCTAGGTGGCTGTGTTCCCTTTCCCATACCCTAGCTGGCTGGGTTCCCTTTCCCATACCCTGGCTGGCTGTGTTCCCTTTCCCATACCCTAGCTGGCTGGGTTCCCTTTCCCTTATTGGCTTTTTCCCTTTCCTTTACCCTAGCTGGCTGGCTGTGTTCCCTCTCCCGTACCCTGGCTGGCTGTGTTCCCTTTCCCATACCCTGGCTGGTTTTGTTCCCTGTCCCACACCCTGGCTGGTTGTGTTCCCTTTCCCTAACCCTGGCTTGTTGTGTTCCCTTTCCCTAACCCTGGCTTTTGTGTTCCCTTTCCCTAACCTTGGCTTGTTGTGTTCCCTTTCCCTAACCCTGGCTGGCTGTGTTCCCTTTCCCTAACCCTAGGTGGCTGTGTTCCCTTTGCCTAACCCTAGGTGGTTGGGTTCCCTTTGCCTAACCCTAGCTGGTTGGGTTCCCTTTGCCTAACCCTAGCTGGTTGTGTTCCCTTTGCCTAACCTTAGCTGGCTGTGTTTCCTTTCCCATACCCTAGCTGGCTGTGTTCCCTTTGCCTAACCCTGGCTGGCTGTGTTCCCTTTCCCTAACCCTGGCTTGTTGTGTTCCCTCTCCTAGTACGAGCAGGAGATCTCCAAGCTGAAGGATCGTCTGCGTCTGTCGGGTCGGCGCCTGGAGGAGTATGAGCAGCGCCTGCTGGCCCAGGAGCAGCAGATGCAGAAGCTGCTGCTGGAGTACAAGTCCCGGCTGGAGGACGGGGAGGAGCGTCTGCGGCACCAGCAGGAGGAGAAGGACAGCCAGATGAAGAGCATCATCTGCAGGTCAGGACCAGGCTGCTGTGGGGACAGGAAGTCGTTTAGGAAACCTCGATATGTCCCACTGAGACATAAATGAACCACAGAGTGGGGATGGAGATGGGAGTGCTTTACTCTCAAAGGAGACGCTAATGCCAGGCTGCACTGGGAGTGGAGTAACTAGAGTAGTAGTAATGAGAGTAGTATGGTAATTAAAGAGTACAGTTAGTAGCGTAGTAGAATAATATAGTAAAAGTTAATAGAGTAATCAGGGTAGTGGAATCATTATAGTAGTAGAGTAATCAGGGTAGTAGAATCCTTATAGTAGTAGAGTAATCAGGGTAGTAGAATCATAATAGTAATAGAGTTAGTAGAGTAATCAGGGTAGTGGAGTAATTAAAGAGTAGAGTTAGTCGAGTAATTGGAGAAGTTAGAGTGTGGAGGGTAAATCTCTTCGTACCCCATTCTATGTCTTAGAGATGTCCTGTGTGTTTATAAAGAGACATTGTTTCCTCGTTTAGGCTAATGGCTGTGGAGGAGGAGCTAAAGAGAGACCATGCAGAAATGCAAGCTGTCATTGACGCTAAGCAGAAGATCATTGACGCCCAGGTAAAGATTGACACATCACCCTCAAGAATGTATACGTTGCTTTTTTGGCTATGGGCATTCAGTTGAAAGTGGAAGCATTTTCCATTCAATAAGCTGTTTCCAGTTTGTTGACATCCGGGTGTCAACATATTAAACTTGACTGAGGCACTCAACTACAGAGAGCAGGATTCAGGCTTTTTGATAAGCAGGTCACTTTCTTGCTCAAGGCTAATAGGAAAACACTGGCTCTAACTGTGGTCCTTGTGCTTGGATTCATCTAATCAAAAGCCAGGAAGTGACATCACTGGAATCAAAATTAATTAACCATTCCCTGTGGGGAATTTAGGATTACTGAATGTGTTTAGCGGGCTAGGAAGAGAAGGTAATGTCGAATGTCATGGACTGTCACGGGAATCCACATTGTCCTACTCCAAATACATACCAGAGTAACTCATTGCCACAAGAATCGGCCTGCGTCATTTCCTCTAATTCCTGCTGTCAGTAAACAGTGGAGACACAGCATGGCTGTCCTAGAGGGCTAGCCCGTTGGAACCAGAGAGCAAACCTCTGCATCACAAACAGCCCGCTCTAAACCTCTGCATCACAAACAGCCCGTTATAAACCTCTGCATCATAAACAGCCCGCTCTAAACGTCTGCATCACAAACAGACCATTCTAAACCTCTGCATCACAAACAGCCCGTTCTAAACCTCTGCATCCATACAGTCCGTTCTAAACCTCTGCATCCATACAGTCCGTTCTAAACCTCTGCATCACATACAGTCCGTTCTAAACCTCTGCATCACCAACAGCCCGTTCTAAATCTCTGCATCACAAACAGCCCGTTCTAAACCTCTGCATCACAAACAGCCCGTTCTAAACCTCTGCATCACCAACAACCCGTTCTAAAGTGGCACTCTCTTGTGAGCCTCCTAGTGCTTTCCGGTAAGCACAGAAACTCTTGACCAGTTTTGTTTGACTGTGTCCCACTGAATTCCAGGTCAATAGAGGAACTGAGCTTATCCTAAAAGGCAAGTAACAGTTAGTCTCTAACCTCTTCTTTTGTTGCTAGTAGCTAGTCTCGTGCAGTGAGCGCAACCACACTTCACACCCATTCTTGTCAGTCTTTGTCCCTCTATAGAGTGGGCAGGTCTATTAGTGTGGGATTCATCCTTTGGTTTTAAGTCAGTGGTTCTCAAATGGGGGTATGTTGGGGTACGTTGGGGTAAGATGGGGTCTGTTCGGGTGCGTGATCAATTTTTTTTAAATGTAAAAAAAAAAAATCAGTTATGCCAAATTCCTCAAATAATTATTCTGTAATAATTGTATAATTAATAATTAATAATTGAATCAAGTCAAGGCCACTTGGTTGTTTTTTGTGAAAACATGGGAGCTAACATGCAGACCTGTCTGGAGATAACTGAACCAGTTAGAACATAGGCTAAGATCCTCCTCCTAATATGTGTGTTGATAACTTAGAATCTGGAGTCACACTGTGATACCCATTTATCAGAACCAGTGTAAGAATGACGTTTAAAACAATATTGTTAATTGGAGAAACCCCCCCCCAAAAAAACATGTTTCTTTCTTCTGTGCTTTCCGGATAGTCTATTTAGCTGTTTAGCAAAATGTAATAAAAGATTTGGGTACAGATTTAATGTTTCTTTTTTTGATGAGATAATGAAAACTTTGTTTTTCTACCAAAACTCGGAGGTTAGCAACTTAAAATATTTTTGGGGGGTACGTATTAAAAAGGTTTGAGAACCACTGTCTTCAAGTATTTACTTGTAGAATGAAGAACCTCAAACAGTTGGTCATCCCTGCCGTAAGTGGAAGCTACAACTCTTTGTTGGTGTTTAGAGGCTGAACATAACAGTGGTCTCATTGACTTCCGTTGTGTTCAGTTCGGATTCTCCTCCAGGAATGTGTGTAGTGAGTTGCGCTCCAAGCAGAGGGTCGTTTTCCGGGCTGCTCCCCACCTTTGACCTCCTTGGTTTGCTTCCACGTTTGCCCGTCACACCATCCTTTACTCATCCCCAACCCAGCAGGAAATGTGCCATGACATGGCTTTGTCCTCAAACTAGGTCCTGGAGGCTGGTGGCTGTAGATGGATGAGACGTAGTAAACCATTTCTGTCCTGGCCTCTGTAAAGAAAAATACGAAATGAAAGGATGTTTGAAAGGTGCTTCTTTTTGATGTTGAGCCATAGTTGAGCCTACTTTATGTTGGACTGTCAGTATTGGTGGCTGCTGAATGATGAACCCTGTCCTTGCTGTTTATCATTTGGAATGTTCCAACTGCATCACAGCTCTGTCTCCAGCCTGCTCATGCATCAGTCTAACCCAACCCCCCCATGTCTCTCCGTATAGGAGAACAGGATCAGCTCCCTGGATGCAGCCAACTCCCGGCTGATGAGCGCCCTGACCCAGGTGAAGGAGCGCTACAGCATGCAGCACCTCCGCAACGGCCTGTCGCCCACCAACCCCACCAAGCTGTCCATCACTGAGAACGGGGAGTTCAAGAACAGCAGCTGTTGATGGCTAGTGGGGCAGGCGTATGGCATGATGTTTCACGCGCTCCATGCAAACACAAAGACACACTGAGAACCCATGGCAGACTGAGTGGACTCTCATCTATGAAGAATGTCTGGCTATAGGAATGTATATAATGTTGAACTGAAACGGTTTTGTACAGAGGACAGCCTGTCATGAGATTGTAATTTTTATGACAATTCCCGTATATTCACAGAAGATGAGGTTTTAGAGTGTAAATATTGTCTAATGCAGAGATGATATATGAAGTTGTACATGTCCATATTAAGTGGGTTTGTTTTAGATAAATTAATAAGCACATTGTGAAGAGTAATAGGTAAAAGAAACACTTGAAGTTGTGGAAGGTCAAGCTAAACCCAACAGCCCCCACCCACCCAGCCAGCCATGTTATCAAAACTGTTTTTATTTCTTTTATTTAAAACTGTTTTAGTTCAAACAAATGGTTTAACAGATAGTTTTGGTAGATTTTGTGAGTTGCAACTGTACTTCCAGTGAAGGTCTAACGAGTTCTTGTTCAGAATAGTTCTTTAATCTACTGACCGTCCAGTCAAAGTTGAAGGAATATTTCATTTATTTCTTGAGCTGCATTTTTCATCTCGTGAGAATTTTGACATCCCTGCTAATTTGGTACCATTTCCAATGTCATATTGTTAACTACTGCTTTATTTTCTTCACAAAAGGACATGAAACCACACATAAACATTTTGGTTGCTCAAAACATCTTATTGGAACTGGTCCATGTCAAACACACTCATATTCGTCAGTAGTTCAACGTTGAGAATAAAAACTGCCTGTAATTTTTGTTGTTTATTTATTTTTTGCATAATTACATGATTTAGATGCATTTGGATGGTCGAGTAGAAAAGTAAATCATGTGCCTCCCTCCCATTGTAGCGTTTGTGGACGATATGACAATGTGTACAACTGCTCATTGCACTAAAGGTCTACTAAGTAAACTTAATAATAACATGAAGGGGAAATTGTGCAGCCAAATATTCTTTAGATATGAGGATCTAATTGAAAGGCCTGTGTAAAGTCTTTGAAAATGGTACAATGCTGCCCTTCAAGACTCTGAAGACCGAGGCATGGAGAATGTAGATCAACAGATGCCTAGAGAGCATTGGGTAGTCAGGGTTGCCAGGTAAGATAAAACTGTTAAACGGTTATTGACTGTGTGTGTTACACTTGATACTTTGCATAGTGTATGACAATGTATGCTACTTTTATGATAGGAAATGGTTAGGGGGGGTACCAAGATATCTTAGAAGCCTGGCTCTCTGGAAAATGCCGTGGAACTGACATTCATCAGGTTTACAGAGGACTTCAAGCACAGCAAAGATAGATTAGAAATGGCATTTACAGAATCCTGACATTGTGTGGTATGAAAAACAGGACAGAATGGATTCCAAAAGAGGCCACACTGCGAGCAAAAGCACCACAATATACGGAAATAGTAGGACATGTACAAGGAGGATTTTGGACAAGTAAACAGATGGTTGAAAGCAATCCCTTTGGAACAATGCAAATGAGTGGTATTGTGGATTGTGCTATAAGTGTGTACCTGTGTTGAATCCATGTTCAAGGGCATTATACCAAGTAATATTACATTTAGTTACTAAGTAAAGTTATCAGAATAGACAGAGGATGTGAAACACTAGGGATGAGTACTGCAGAGTTTGGGATGTGATGTATTA
Organism: Galaxias rostratus; assembly: GCA_036024795.1. Classification (NCBI taxonomy): domain Eukaryota; kingdom Metazoa; phylum Chordata; class Actinopteri; order Galaxiiformes; family Galaxiidae; genus Galaxias; species Galaxias rostratus. Next base: position 10,938 of record JAVQJS010154276.1, read on the forward strand.
AAGACCCAAATGGGAGAAGAAGCAGAAATAGGCAAATGCTTGTAACCACCGTAACTCATTCTGATTGATTGTCCTCCAGGACACTTAGTTTCTGTACAGAGGCAACATGCAGGGAAAGAATGCAGGCAATTGACAAACTCACAGAAAGGCAGGGTCATAGTTTCATAGTTAACGATGGTTGATGGGAGGGGGGGATAGGTTGTATGACTATATACATACCAAGAACCACTGGAAGAAATTAAAATGTGATGATGGACATTTAATTTCAGATAATCTCAGTTCCAATATGTCTGGAGATGCAAGACTAGCAGGGACAGTTTAGGCTACCTGGTGCCACAGTCAGGTACTAAAGTGCTGAGCTGCAGCTACTGAGCATAGGTAGTCAAAGTCAATCCCCAGTCCATTTGAGCAGATTGTGACACGCACCACATTATCTTTGTCATGAAGGGAGTCCCAGTAAGTTAAATAGGGCAAACAGGGCACCTGAGACCAGCATGAGAAGGGAAAACGCTAGCAGATGTCAGCCCACAAGGGAGAGTCCCATTGGAGATTTCAGCAAGCAATTTTACACCAGACTTCTTACTCTGATTCAACACGCTGTAAACTGTGTAGGCCTGTTTTGTAGTGCTAGCTGTCTCCGTTTTTTTTTTTGGGCTTGGACATCTGTTTGAGAAGGGGGACCAACAAATGTCTGGCGCATGATTGATCACTATTATGCTTCACCAGTGCCCTACCTAGGTGGAGAGACGGGGTCAAGAGGTCATTCTACCCTGAGTTACATGGCGAGATGTAAACCAGATGCTGTTTGCACCACACTATAAATCCAATGTGCAAAGATCAGATCCGTCTATATTCTTACTTTGCTACTTTAACCTCACAAGCATGATCTGATCTCAGAAACAACATATACAAATATCTGTACATTCTGTAATCTCCTAATTCCTCAACTATGCGTCTTAAACTCCCATAGAAATCTAATTATGATTTATTTCTGAATATCTGTCCGTCAGGAGCAGCTTCAGATGGGCGCGGCTTTGAGACGTCATTGCTCACAGCTCTGGAGTTGTGGGCTGAAATTTAGAATTTGATATACTTATACATACACTTACACGAAACACACAGAAACGGCACTATTTTGCCGATATAGCTACCTTAGCAAAAACAGCAACCAAACTATTCTATGTAAAGTACTAAAAGCACATGCAAACAATATATACTAAACAGAACTAGCTAACAATGAAAAACAAAACATTGTATAATAAAAAAGACTAAATACGTTAAGATTTGGGCGTGTGTATATACACAACGACTTAATTTATTAATTAGTTTGAACCGAGAAAACAAAGACTGCTAACTCCATCTGTAGAGAACTAATGGGCATTTAAAACTGATCTAAGATCTGTGGCATTTAAGCGCTTTGTGCTATGTAGTTTTTTTTTCCACAACGAGACTTTTTACGCACACCTGCTTGCACCCTAGACTGTATTGCGATTGATCATTTTTTTCTTCAATTTAATCTATGTAGTAAAATATAATGAACAATTTCGGAATCTATGGGACCGTGTAATGCTTAAAATCTTATTCAATTACAGTTATTGCATTCGTCAATGAGAAAATGAACGGCTAAAATACTTCCGGTAGAACGCAATACATACGTGGGGGCATGGCCTCGCTGGTTGTCAACGGCTGAACTTTACGTCCGGTGGCTTCATTTTGGGGTCTGCAGTCGGACTGTTGTGTCAAGCTGAGGTTTGACAAAATAGAAAATTCGATTGAAAATAGTCTTTGGAGTTGGATATTGTTTAACCCCTATAGAGAACAAACCAATTAATATACTAGCGGGTAGGTTGTGAAAAGGCTTATAGTATCATTTTCATTTTACTAGTACTTCCGTCGTGATACCACAAATGGTTTCCAACAAGCCGTAAAACAGACTTA
>JAVQJS010154278.1:0-13431 GCA_036024795.1 Galaxias rostratus
GTGTTTGTGTGTGTGTGTGTGTGTGTGTGTGTGTGTGTGTGTGTGTGTGTGTGTGTGTGTGTGTGTGTGTGTGTGTGTGTGTGTGTGTGTATATATATATATATATATATAGAGAGAGAGAGATAGATAGATATTCTGCCTTTTTTGTATATTTTTGTACACATTGTTTAATATTCTATGCCATCTACGGCAACCTTGGATGTCTGGAAAGGCACCAATAAATGTAATATCCTAATATTTGCGTAAGGTACTTAACTCTAAATTCCTCCATGGAGATTGACCCTGTAAAACCATTGGAAGTTGCTTTGGATAAAAATGTCTGGTAAGTGGCGGAGTAGCGGAAACAGGCAAACGGAAAGCACCAACAACCCCTATACATGTGGTGCAAAGACAATGGGAGTGCGCGCCAAAGATCGAAAGTCAAAGCAGCGAGTTTGTAAACTTTTCGTGGAGATTTTCTCTTTGAAAGAGAAACGCAGGGCAAACCATGATTAAAGATTGCCTGTTGGGCCCAGCTATGCCAGTTCGAAAGTCACCCTGACTAAGCATGCAATTTCGGTGACTCATAATTGCTTTCAATTGGGAAAGCGTTGTATTGACTTTTGGGTGTGTAAATCTTGTAAAATAGTGTTACAACCTCATAGTATTCCTATCACTTTGTTGCAACACTCTTTAACTAGTAGTAACCTTTGCTTTTTACTTTGCGTTTTCTATTTGGAACTTACATTTTCGATGTTTGCTTGAAGGGGCAGAAGGAAACTACTGCTACTCCAGACTGCAATGACAAACATTGGCAAACATGGCAAAAACACCCAGTCCACTGTTAACTCCACCACCTTTAGCAGATCTGTTGTTCATCAGACACTCCTGTAGTGGCATTCCTCCTTTCACTTCCATCCAGATCCTCTCCCAAAATATTTTCATTTCCATGTAAGCAGAAGAGTAATTCAGTTAAAGTAATAGACATCATCTGTAGCACTGTATCACAAATTGAGAATTTAGTATATGTCAGTGTTAATCTCTTCTAATGAGATGGGTGGACACTAAGCGTGGGGCACAGCAAGTCCATTCTGGGTTTCATTCTGGAGACGACCACTCGGACATCATCCACCGCGTTTAGATGCAATCTGTGTTTATATTTCATGTGTCAGTGCAGAGAAAGTCTTTGGCGCTGGAAAGTGAGCTGTCACCTACAAATTATACTGCCTTTAATCTATCGTAATCGCCTCAGCGGTCACATCAAGAGGATTCTGACAATCGCCTGGCGCCCCTCCCCCGGCACCTCACAACAACGCGGGGGGCTCCCGGCCCCCACTTTGGGAACCCCTGTACGAGATCCACATTACAGAGTCATATAGAATAATGGCTTAAGTACGTAAAATGATAGCTCATGACTTGTTAAAGTTCCTGACCCCTTCAAGAATGTTGCAACAAAAACAATCACAACAAAGCCACATGAATTCAAGGGAAATTAAACTTAGTCCTGCTAGAAGTCAACCTTAAGAAAAGAAACACAATGAACCCTTAAAGCTCTATAGTCGAAGTGGCAAAACCACAACCTACTAAGAAGTTTGTTAAACCATAAGAACACAAGTTGGGCTGAACAGCCACCACTAGAATTCAAGATAGATGCCAGGCCGCCAATGTCTCCCGGGCAACCTATGTGGAGTTGTTTATTCAGGTAGTCAAGCGCAGCATTTCTAAAGCTCTTGTGATGCCCTCATGCTTTACCTGCTTGTCTTTGCTTTGGAATGTTCCCAAAAGTCTTTCCAAACGTATGCAAACAGCATTCCTTCAGATCCTGGTCAAGTTTTCAATATTTGCTCACCAACTGCTCAACATTGAGAATTTTCTGAACAAAACATTAGGACAATCACTGGAAATATTATCAAAATAAAGATATTTTGTTCCTACCAAAAGAGAAAGGACAATGTTTGTGTGTATTAATTCTATTCGAGTAAAACGGGGTCAGAAGGAAGCAGGTGATCAATTACTGCAGAATAATGTCATGCTGAGGTCACCTGAAAGCAAGCGATAGCCACTGGTACACTTTACGATGAACTGGGTTACTTTGATGTGGACCTTTTCCATAATTTATATGTACTCTGTCAATTATGTAATCAAACCAATATCAAATGCATCATTCATATTTTATTTAAATTGCATTACTTCAAGCTATAGTTTAATTAATGTGCAGTCTGGTAACAGCAACATAGATTAACTATAGTATAAAAAATATATCGAATTGTGTTTTCCATTAAACCTATAAAGACTGAAATCATCTGAGAAGCAATCATTTCTCCATGCCATTTATGAAAACAGTGTTGTAGAGTTGGAATGACAGATAGTATTTATTTATCACTACCAAATAGATTTTTTTATATTAGTGTGGAGAATTTAGGGGGCGGGCTCACATCATGGTTCTTGGTCTGACAGGTGTTGTTGATTTGAGTAATTTGGTGTTCACTATATAAGAACAGGGTTACCAAAATGTGAATTTAGAATCAGTCTCACCCGTGGATGTGCCATACCAAGGATTCCTTGGAAAACTTAGTAACTGAAGCGAGTCAAACCTCTTCAACTGGCTGATATTATCAGCTCGACCACAATATGAAGCACCTTGTTCTAGGTTTCTGCTCTTTGGCCATGCTGGCTTGCATTTTTGCTGAGGTAATTTTATTAACTTCTTTAAAATGTCACCTGAAATGTTTTACTGAGTTTGAGCGTTTTAAAAGTGAATGCTTATAAACAATGTAAAGAGGATTTTGCCACTTTCAGTGAACTTTAATTAGATTTAAGTGATCTAAAAAATTCAGTTAAGTTTACTTTATCACAACTATGAAACATCTCCCCAATTGTTTATGTAGTTTCGTATTAGGTTTATTTCTACAGGGAATTTGTTACAATAGCAGTAAAGGACACATTTTGACTAGGCAGACACTCAATCTTGCACCGTGGTCTGACTCTTCATTTTACCAAACTACTGAGGCTTAGTTTAGTAGTTTTATTTTTTAAATTAAGACTATCTTGTTTCTAGAATCAAACAACTCCAGATATCGCCACTACGCAACCTGCAAGCCAAACCACTATTCACCAGCCAGGGAATGTAACAACAAAGCCAGCTAAAAACACCACCACAAGGCCTGCAACTCAAACTACTGGTCGCCTGCCAGGGATTGGACCTACGAAACCAGCTAAAAACGCCACTACTACCACCACCACAAAACCTGCCAGTCAAACTACTGGTCGTCTGCCAGGGAATGGAACAACAAAGCCAGCTAAAAACGCCACCACAATGCCTGCCAGCCAAACTACTGGTCGCCTGCCAGGGACTGTAAGCACACCTAGCACTGCAACCACCACCACCAAGGTCGAAGACTCCCAGGTCCCCACCAAACGTGTGCTTACAACACCTTCAGGAGTGGGCCACATCAGCTACTCAGCCTTTCTACTGCTTGGATCAGTGCTTATTCAGTCAATCTCCTGATGAGCTTCATGTCTAATGGTTTAGGATCAAATTTGCCATATGCTATAAGGTGGTAATGTGAAGTGGATCAGATGGAAGTTTATTGGCATTAATTTAAAATGTAAAATTGTAAAATGCTTGGATATGACAGTCTCTGGAATAGAACTAGTGAACCTTACACGGAGAAGCTTACTTAAAAAGTCACTTATATATTTTAATGAGTATTTTGTACTTTAAGGGAAATGTGTACCAAAATTACTACATGATTCAAGTTGTAAGCACCGCCTTCAAACAAATGTAAATTGCATGTGTGAATTTGTTAGTTTTGCATTAGGGTAGCTTGACATGTTAAGTTTAATTTAATAAATATTTTACTAATAATCTGCTTCTATAAAACAATTATTGCTTGACTAGTTCATACCACCAAACAAATAGAATTACATTATCTGGTCTATATACGTATAAAAGTTCAAGCTTTCAATGATTCAATTCTGGTTTTGGAAACAAGTTGATTTCAGTACAGAACTTAGCCTGGGCATTGAACTGGCAATTACTAAATGTGATGCTTTTTAATCTAAGGCCCAATACATGGCTGGAGGTTTTACAGAGAAAGTAATGCATTGATCAGTGAGTGTTTTCAGTAGGATGACAAAGAAATTGAGAAGTTCTAGGACTCTTGAACAAGTCAAACAAAAAGCTAATACAATTTTGCTTCCTTCTATCCACACATGTCAACTGCTAAGATTTATATTATTAACCATGAAAAGTAATTGTTTCTGTTTACCATAAACATGGAATAAATTGTTTTCACAAATGTTACATTCAGTTGAGAGAACCTCAAGTCTTTGTGGGTTTCGATTTTCGTACTTTACAAACCTGGCAATTGGATTGATCTGTACAGTCAAAGGTCAATCAATATTAAGTGTCTAAATGAAGACTAACAAAATGATTTCATCTGGAGCTGCACTGTACTTTGACGGATGCCATAAATCTAAATTGAGGAAACAGGATACCATTGAATGTCTTTAGCTCAGACCAGAACAAAAAATATCAGTTCAAAGTAGAACTATGGTTCAATTAAATTAGGCAGACAATGATACCGTTCAATTTCATACCAAGGCCACCTGGTGATCAAGGAAGTAAAACGATAAAAATAAGCAGACTATCGTAAGACCAATGTGTCATGAGTCCGTAATCACAACCCTTGTGTATGGAAGTAGGGTAGGATCGTACTTGACCAAATGAAGGCAACTGGTGGAATTGCAAATGTTAACCAGCCCCAATTTGTATTTAGAAGTCTGGCTGGTCTACCAGTAGGGCCCCGTAATGTCTGCTTCAAAATCCAAACCAATTAAGGGTCAAGGCTTAAAATGATGGGGAACTAACCAAATGTTGCTCCTTGACCTAACAACTATGGTCCAAAGATGTAAATGAATATTTAATGGAGGGATAACATACCCTCTATTGTCAAAATGCCTGAAGAGTTACTTTTAAGATGTTCTATAAACCGAATCAGTGTGGGCAAACAAAAAGTAAAACACTAAAAGTGATAAAGAGTGAACTTTGAATCCCCTGTTTTGTTCTGCTCTGGAAAGATATGCGTGTCCCCCCTGAACCTAATCCCCTATATACATTTAGACACATATTCACACTGACACCCGGTGGGCAGTATCGTAGATCCATGGACGGACACACACACACACACACACATACATACATACATACATACATACACACATACATACATACATAGACACCTGCCCAACCTAACAGCATCTTCCTGGAACAAAGAGGAACTTGAGTCATCATGCTGTGAGGGTGAATCTGGAGGCTATAAATAGTCAAACTATCCTAGGGTAGTAGCACTCACCCTTTAGAAATCTTCTGTAGCAGTTGCAGCTGAACGTGACTTTGGACAAGGCACCTGTCTACATTTGTTATAGAAAATCAAGTCAATCTCTTTCTTTTCTCTATCCAGCATGAAGACTGTAGCACTGGGACTATGTGTGCTGATTGGCTTAATTGCTGCACAGGTAAGCAAAGTTTTCAATTGTTTTTAAGTTCATAATATATGAGCTTGTTCTGAAAGTAGAGAAATAATACAAACGTGTGCATGTTGTTCTATGAAAAGAAAAAAGTAATTGGATGTATTTGATGTTAAAGTATTTAACCACATAAAACTAATGTATATTATACTTGAATATATTTAGCATTTTATATTTGACTATTTCTGTACTCAAGCCGGGACCTCACTGCGTTTTCCCTTTGACTTAAAGTGTTCTATTTCTTAATGCACCAACTTAAGTATTGTAGTATTTATTAGCACATATGCATTTACTGTCAAACAACTTTAGCATTTAAAAATTATGATAAAGATAAAACAGAACAGCACTCCAATTAAACCATTGTCAAAGCCACATGGATGTTTTGCCCAATACGCCATTTTTCAACATATTATTCACCAAAAGTGAATTAGCGGAATTTCACGTTGTAAAACGGCATTTCGTGTTCAGCGTCCATACAGCTGTAGTAAAGATTATTCTTGAATGGCTGTTTTAGTTTTTCTCTGTTGGTATTATAATGCAAATTGTTATAACCTAGTTTTTCTTTCTAGAAATGTAGGATTTAATACTAACAATTTAATGCTTTAATTGTGAGTCGAGCACAATGTATCTAGAACTCTAAGTCATATGATATGTATTTAGAACCCTGTCATACAATATTCTGAATAACTTAACTAATAGATTTTTTCTATACCTGGCAATAGACAACTCGGCCACCGTCCACTGGTGTCGCAACAAGCATTACTCCAACATCTACTCCTCCTACCACTGCTGGTGCGACCTCCGTTCAAACTACCGCCAAGCCTACCACTAACACCCCAGCAGGGTCTACTCCTGCCCTCACTACAGCCGCTCCCACTTCAGCCTCCACCCCTGTAGCCACTACGCCTGTCGCCACTACCACCCGTGCCACCACGGCTGCCGGTAGCACACCTGCAGCTACCACAACTCCAGCTACCACACCTGCAAACTCGACAAGTGTTCTTCCCGCCACTACCACCAGTGGTGGCCCTGAAGCTGGGGTGCCTCTGCTGAGCATGGCACTTCCTCTGCTCCTCTTCACACTGTGGCACTAGGGTGACATGCCATGTGGCCCTGTGTGTACTGGACTGGCCAAACCCACAGATTGGAGGGGGAAAGTGACCTCGAAACGCACTTCAGCATAACAAAAAAAAATATGTTTAACATATGGATTTTTTAACTGTCGGAACTCTAAAGCAAATGAGATTTTGTCAAGTTCAAAGTTGACCTTCGTCAATAGACAGCCTGTGCACAAGATGTTCCCAACAATTTGGAACTTTTTATCTTTGTGTTTTTTTTCCTTCAAATCAAATCTTCCTGTGTGGTGGAATTGCTCCTAATTTAAAGGACCACTGCCTTGGAAATGTAGGAAAAGAAAAATGATACACAGTAAATTTGTTTTGATTGTAAAGCACACATACCATAATTGTATCAAAATAATTTGACAAACAATGTATTCTACAGCCAAGAATAGAAGTGGAAATGTTTATTAAAACTGTAATTTCTAAGCAATTGGCTTATGAAACAAAAATCTTCTTTTATTGCACGACTGATATAGCTGTAAATATGCTCTAAATGCTATTCTTAAAAATAATGGTTTGCTTGAGCAGTGGACACAAATTTCCTCCATTAGTCCTCAGACCGACAGATGGCTAGAAGTGTCTGTAGATGCTCTCCTTTGAACGACGTCTGTAAAAAGAATTTGAATTTCCTAATTATATGTGATATGACTGAAATGATCATGTATTAAACTGAATTATCATAATTTTTTGGGGCCATACTAAAATAATTACACAATGATTATACGTGCTATCACCAAAATGATAATGTATAAAGCTGAACTTTGGATTGCAGACGAACATATTCTTGAGAATGTTTACTGGAAACAAGACATTATTTAGAAATGGCTTTTTCCCTATTGGTTTTTGATGTGCTCAACTATTTGCAGGTTTAACTAAAAAAGCAATAGCAGGCTGACCTGCAGGGCCGTGTAGAGGGAGGTGCCAGTCTTTCTCAGGTAGGCGGCTCTCACAAACAGAAGGTCCTCCTCACAGTGAGACACCATGACTCCTTGGACAATGGATGCCTGTAATGGACAACCGATATGAACACAATACAACAACTGGTGGTAAAGAAACAAGGCTCTCATCTCTCTTTGTCTCAAGTGTTAACAAAACACATCAATAGATGATGGAGAAGAGGGATGGTGGAGGGTTCATACCTTCATGGTCTGCAGTCTCTGAGCCAGGTAGAGGGAAGGATTCTGTATGCACTGCACTGCAATCATACGCACGCTCAATTCATTATGATTCTTTCTACTTTATAAGGAAAGCAGCCTTTGTCTGTAAAAAATTAATACCGCTAAAAGTAGAAGAGATGCAAAAAGATGCATTTTGCACACTCATACTTAAAAGACCAAAAGTGCATTTACAATACGGCAAGCCTCACTTCACAAGTTCATGTTTGTTTTACAATTGTGCCACACAGTCATGGTCAAACCAGGTTTTCCCCCCAGCAATAAAACAATATCACATGCTTGTAGACACTCAAGAACACACAGTAAATAACCTCACACATAAGTATTGATGAAAAGAGTTGTGTGGACTCTCAACAAAAATAAAGCAATTACCCAATGTTCTCAGTCCCATACAGATGTCTCCTTTGAAGCAGGTCTGCAGTGCTTCATCCACACTGTGTGTCTTCTCCATCTCTAGCCCACTCAACACTGCACCACAAGCACACACACAGAGAGGATTGCTGCCTCGAAGACATAATCTCTATCGACACAAAATAGCGCATGCTACATGTGTCAAGTCAAGTTTTTACACATCACGTTTCATATACATAGGCAATTCAACATGTTTTACATAAAGCAAGCTGAATTAGCTGGATTGCTAAAAAGGAACAATTCAGCAAAAATCAATGGAGCACATATAATTTTTGGATATGGAGCGTCACTGAGAGCTCAGACAGATATGTCCGTGTCCTCTGTTGACGTGAGTGCGCACCTTAATCATTAACACACCTGTTCACAATGCAATATCAGTATGTCTATAACCAGGTGTCAAAGCTACTTCACAGGCTTGTTGGCTGAGGTGACAGGGAATGCTCCCTGCTCCATCCCAAACGTCTCATTGAGTGCTGGCTAATGTGTCCAAACGGGGGACCAAAGTATGTGTGCAGCTGAGGCAAAACAGTGAGGTTGGAGGGGGTTGGCTCTTAAACCATCATTGCTCACCATTAAGCCTACTGGAGGTGTCATGGGCTCAAATGAACAAAACATCTGAGATGGAGTGGGCCCACTTGTAAACCCCATTGACCAATCTGCTCTTAGCCTAAGTCCATTCTGAAATATTGTCTTTTGAAGTACTCACATTGGAGTATGTCATAATGGACATTGTAAAATCCTATCCTGTGTATGTTGAAATGCATTCCTGCCTCATGATGTTGTCCCGGATATTAACAGCAGGGGACTTTGATGTGTAGCAGGCCCCACCACGCCACAGCAGACGTGTATTCACACTTAACAAATTCTTAAAGTTGGAGAGTTTGTCTGTCTGAACTGGATTTAAAAGTACAGTGATTAGGCTAGGGGGAAATCATCAAGCTTTTGGAAGTTGGTTGTAGCTTTTTGTTGTATTGTTGATAAACTCTTGCTTCCTTTGGTTTTACTTCTGGGAACAAGAGACTTGTTCCAGATTGTCTGAGTCTCTTCAAGGTGCGTGACACACACGCACGCACGCACGCATGCATGCACACACGCAGACACACACAAAGTCAACATTACCTTTATTCAGATGGTCTGTATCTCTAGATGTCAGTATACTAATCCATGTTCCTGTGTCGAGTTTCTTGTGGATAGCTTCTGACAGGGCCTCTATATCTTTTTGCACCGAACCCACAGATTCCTCCCTCTGCTCAGAGAGAAAAATGCATTCTGGATTGATGAGATGGTTTGATCAGAGCCAAAATGCAATGGAATATAATATCATTTATATAAAACAGTTCGTAGCATAAATATGAAACTCACCGTATAAAAAGACTAGACCTTACCTTTAGTAAAGCCAGGATAAGCTTCAAGAAGTCTCCACTAGTTTCTGACTTCAAATCCTTCTCTAGATCCCGCTTGAACACTGAGACAAGAAAATGTCAGAATGTGTCAAAATGTGATCTACGATTCTACTCGATTCAAGTCTTTTTTTATACATCTCTTTTAGTATTTCTGCCAAAAACTTAATTGAGAGTGACTACTGTAGCATAAGGGCTGGATCTTTGCGGTTTACCTACATTCTTTGTAGGTGTCAGAGATCCTGTTGAGTTGCTGGGGGGATCGTATGCACAGGAGCTCCATCAAGGTCTCCTCATCGGTTCCTAACCCCTGCTCACACAAACAATCGTGTCATTCGAATCAGATCCAAATGAATACGGTGTGCATGTTCTACCTTCACAACCAACGTGGGTTAGAGAAAACCTCTTCAAGGTATTTTTCCTCAAATATATCAATATTTTAATTCAATACTTTATTATTTATAAAATAAAAAGACTATATGATACACAAAAATTTGCAGCTGACCATTTTTAAGTGGATCAACCAAAAAAAGACTTCTCTATAGAAGACTCAGACAACTTAAACCACCTAACCCCCGACGCCCCCACTGACCTCCATGGCCTGTCGGAAGCGGTAGGCCTCAAACTGCAGGGGAGTCATCAGCAGGGCCAGCAGCACGTTCCCCAGTTCCCCTGACGTAGCCTTCTTTATACCGGACACTAGGTCCTGCAACAGACACAGGACACTTCAGGATGGATGGATGCAAGCTCATGCTTGACTTCAAGAGGCTTACCCAGGGTCAGTTTTGTGATGGCTTAAAATTGCATGGATAGATTGATTCATATATAGAAAAATAGGTCTGTTCTAAAGGTGAAAAGACTGAATAACTCTAACGTTGTATGATGTTTTTTTCTTGTAATACGACGGAAATCTTTTTTGTTTGTTAAAGAGACGTTCCCATGGCATACTTTTAGGTAGGCACGCAAGTGCCTTTATAAACAAAGATTGGCTTAACACAAAGAGATTTTACAGCTAAGATTCCCTCATGTTTGCTGGGCAAATATTTGACGTTTACAAAATCTATCATACTAACATCACAGATATCGATTTGAAAAAACTAGGCGCACCTTCAAGAAGACATATCACACGACAAAGAGGGCCTTTACACCATAGCGTTTGTTTTGCAATATTTTTGTTTCAATATACGTTGTATAATATATAATGTATGCAGCATATGTAATATGATCTTAGGCTGAAATTACGGGTAAGCTGCTAACAGCAAACAAGGAAAGGGAAAAAAATTTGTTGGTATCTCAAATTACATGATTCACCTTTTTAGTCAGGCTCTGGTAAGCCTGGGAGATGGCTTGTCTCTGTGCATTGTTGCGGTTTGTCAAGACTCTGACCAGAGTGATCGTATCTGTAAGAACAATGAGCCAAATAGTTTAGCATGCTGAATGGCTGAAATATGTTGAACGTCATCACACATCAATGTATCTTCAATACTTAGAACAATGCAATGGACCTTTCTTCTCCAGGGCAGTCTTCATTTGCACAGCGTCCATTTCTGCTTTGAAGTTGGGAAAAGGTCTTATTGTACCCAGTGTGCCCCAGCACATCTCCTATTTCCCAAAGTAGGACAGGTTGGGAGAAAAGGAAAGGAGAGACATTAAGCATCATGACCGGATTAAGAACCAGGATGTGCTCACGGCTTTTGTACGCAAACTATGTCACTGTGTGTGTGTTTGTGTGTGTGTTTACACAGAGGTAATTTGAGGACGAGCTTGTAAGAGCGTTGACAACAACGAGATAAAACGTAGAGACAAAGATGGACGGACAGCTATCAACATAAAACATTACAACAAACTGAAGGATTTGACAATGGCAAAACGTGATAATTGTGGAAAAGGGCTAGGACTAGTGCCTGTAGAGAGACAGAGGACAATGTAAATAGCGGACAAGAAGGTGAAAGATTGAGGAACTCAAAGGAGAATGTACATGAAACTTACACATGATTGTAGGTATTCAGAATCCATGGCACTTTTTCCCTGCACCAAAGATAGTTGGAAGTATCGAGTTTAACACAGAACAGTTTGTTTTGATTGCCAATCTCCAACAGGTGCCTAAAGGAAGTCAAAGATGTTTACAACCATGACGTGTATAAAATATGTAATAAAACAATCCATATAAAACACAATAAGTACACATTAAGAAATTACACTTCCTACCTGGGACCCAAAGCTGTGAGAGGAACTGGAAGACAGACGTGTGAGGTAGACTTTCTGACACCCTCTTCTCAAAGTTACATCTTAGTCCCACCTCGTCTTTACAACGCCTGCTACGTTAGTATCTCCGCTGCTCAGGTTACTAACCAATCACTGCTCGTCATCTCAGCCCACTCTGGAATTGCTGTCATTCCAAGGCAAGGAGGAAACCTGACTTTGACCACTGAAATATGTCAATAAAACATCAGCTCAATGTCAGATCTTTTATTTTCTTCCGTTTCGAGTTATGTATTTTAGAGAGGATCTTTGACATTACGAGGGTAATCAAGTGTTTGTTCTTAAATGTCATGTATGTGCGTGAGAGTAGACGGTCATCTCTTACACCTTGAACCAGCTATTATACTACCCTGACATACCTTGCAACATATCAAAGTACAAGCAATGAGGGGCCTATGAGAGAGTCTGGAAAGGCAAAATACCAAAGGAATGAACCACAGTCTAGACCATGTGTTATCTGGCTGTGCTTCAAAATGTTTACACAATTCCAGAACCAGATCTGTCCTTTAGGGATTTCCGAGCAAAACAATTTGAAGTATTTAATGAATCTGAATAATGCCTCATCACACGCCATCCCCCGATAAGATCAGGTCCCCGTTCAGCGACCTGTCCTTTGTGCCGTTTAAAATTAAAGAGCGATGGGATGAAAGCTGAGAGGATGAATACAAAGAGAGATGCAGAGAGGAAGAGAGAGAGGCGTGAGAATGGTTGAAAGACATGCATGCCAGACACTTATCAAAGCAAACCTCAGGCCAAACGAATACATTATAAACATTTTACAAATATGACAAAACATTTTGAATTCATAGCCTAACATCGTGAATTCCCCTCTCCCAAATATCAAATGTCTATTCAACCACTTTGAACCTATTATCCCTATTGTTGAAGATTTAAAACTATGAAGAAAGGGAAGGAGAGTGCGAGAGAAAAAGCAAATACACCAGATGCCCACACCCATAGCCATAAATCCCCAATAACTCAAACATTGCTAATAAATACCTTTCATACAGGGGTCATAAACAGCAATCTATCTCAAAGTAAATGAATAGGCTGATATTCCAGCTACCTGATGAACTGATCTGATAGTATACACTGTTTTGCGACTGCCCTCTCTGCTGTGTCCTTTGAACATAAATGGGTCTCAGTCATGATTTAAAGCAGCGTTTCCCAACTGGTGTAGCACTTTGGTCATACAACCACAGGTGTGCCTTGGAATTTTGTTAAAGTCACATTTGGGAAAGATAAACACATTTCTAAACATTTTTCAGACCCCATTTGGCATTGCTGACAACCTTTTAATATCCTACCGTCTATTCTAGGTAGTACTTCTCTAAAAGCAGTTGTTCTAGTGTACTGTAAAGCCTGAAGCTCACTTGGGAAATGATTGAGTACAGGTTGATCACAACAGCAAACACCACATCCATCATTGAATGTCCAAGACAGTGCACCATGCGAAGGGAATATTATTCATCATAATTTAAATTAGGAATTATTATAGGGTAAATTAAGCATAGATATTAACAAAACAGTATTTTTGATTTATTTAGTTTT
>JAVQJS010154311.1:0-17095 GCA_036024795.1 Galaxias rostratus
CTATGAGGATAGACACGATGTTCAGTGCCAAAAGATACTGGCTGCCAAAAGAAGCAGAAAAAGGGAAGCTAGATTTAACAGGAATTGTACAAAGTGTAATCCAATATTTTGTTGATTAGAGACTTGTTGGCATTTGTTGGAAAATATTAGCTTCAACATGATTTTAAAATCTACTCTTAATCATGGAACAATTGGACAGACAAAAGTCACTAAACACAAAAAAGTAAACACTGAATATACTACTTCAATGTATGGCATGGTTTCTTTTCAAGGTAATGCAAACAGTGATGAATGATCACTGATCCTCAGACTTAAATCAATCAATGTCAATGTATAGAAAGTCAGTTGTAATGTCTCATTTTAAATACATTCGGTGGTTAGACCTTGAGAGGTGCCTCTTACATATAATTTTCGAGATTTCATCATCTATCCCGGCCCAAGTGGAGGGATGTAAAAGATCTATGGCCATTCTCAGAGCTCAGAGCAAATCCCGAAAGAATTTAGGAGAAACGGGTTAAATTGCATCTGAAATCAAGACAACGAGAAAGGGTAAAGTAAAACTGTCAGCAATGACAAATTAGTTCGAGTAAGTTCTCGGACAAAATCTTTTAGTCATGTGCCCACGATAAAAGCTGTGTGACATCTACCGATGAGCACATGACGCGGCACAGCGTCAACCCCATCCGTGGAGATCCGTGTTCAGAGTCCTGGAAAGCCTTCCGGTTGGCTAAGAAACCTGACAGCTTGTTCAGCCATGAACAGCTGACCGCTGTTCATTTGTAGGGAACATCTGGTGCCACACAGTATATACCCTATGTGCCTCCCTTCACTTTACCTTGGCCTGGAGCTCTGGAGTATGCCACCACCACCAACCATAGGGAAGTATGTGTTACGACAGGCATGTGTTACGACTAAATTGATTTTCCAGGGGATAGTAATAGAGGGAAGGAAACTCGACACAGACAGCCCAAAAGATGCTGATGCTGACATCTTTCTCTGTGACTTGCAAGACTCAATTTACACTTTTATGACGTTCAAGCAAAAGTTGAAGGAGTAAGGAAGATGGAAAGTAAACACCCAAAGAACATACAGTTCTAACAAGCTATGCTGAGAAAAATCCCACCACTCATGGTGGTACTCCAACAACGTAGCTGGCGAGTATAAATATAGTAAAGAGACTCCTCTGCATCCATGAGGAGTTGGTTAAAACTCAATCTACTCGCTCTATAATCCTGGCAAGAGGGTAACAGCTACACTCATTAGCACGTGCACACACACACAAACGCGTGGTCACAGAGGTAAACACACGTGCTCCATCGTTCTCTTTTTTCACGGCACTGTTTTAAGCCCGGGATTAATTTAGAGCCAGGAGCAGTGTGTTTTTCTACGACGTAGTCTGTGAGGACCCCTACATGTCAGTATGTCTCTCCCGGGATGAACAGTGCCCATCAGGCTGGTGCGTGTCAGTTATGGCTGTGGTCGAGCTCCTGCAGCCTGGACCAGGGCCAAAAGCAGCAGCCGGCCAGTGTGGGTTGCAGAGCGCCGGCAGCCACCGGCCTGAGGTTTATTTATCTGGGCACGAGAACCAGTACACAGGAAACTCTGCAAGACTTGGGCTAGCTTTTGGAGCTGCTGATATCACTGGGAATATTAAACTGATTTGCCACGTTAGGCGACTGAAATGGAAACTGGATTCGTTCCCACTGTAATACTTCAGGTCTTTTCCCCTCACTAGTAAATTGAGCTCTCTCTCTCTTTTTTTGTTGCAAAGGCACAGCAAATCCGTTCTGTAATGGCATCTGAGGCAGTTTGCTTTCTATAAAAAGACCATCAAAGAATAAAAATATCCCCCACCCCCCCCACCCAACCACACACACACACACACACACACACACACACAGACACAGACACACGCAAATGCAAGCACACACAAGGACGCTTTATTTTTCAATGTTTTTTTTGTATTATGCTATTTTCAGCAGTGTACTAATGGCTGACTAATGTTCTATTCAAATATGGTAAAATAAAGTTATTATCCATCTTCCTAAATAAACCGCTCTGTTTGGAATTTTTGGAATAGCACTGATATCACCGTATAAACCATTCCATCAACAGGAAATGAAAATTCCAGGAACTGTTACTATTCAGTAAGCAGCGATGGATATAATAAACAATAATTAAAATGACTATAAAATTAAGAGATCGAAAAATAGCCACTTGTGCCATCCATGTTCAATCTGATGTATTATAACATATTTGCATTTTGAAAACAACCATATTATCTTAATTAATGCAAAAATCCACAGCACTCAAACCGAACAACGGTTGGATTATTATGTTCTTCTTCACGCTGGTTTGAAAAAGATAGGTAAAGCGTCTTTGAGTGTTTTGAAAAGCGCTTTATTAATATGATGTATTATTATTATTATTATTATTATTATTAAAGAGAGTAGATGTAGATGAGTGCTTTTACAGAGTGTGGGTTTGACTTCATCCTAATAGGAAGGAACTCCCCCCGGCAGACTGCTAGAGAGTCTACTAAACATGAAGGGCTGGGTCTTTAACCTGCCATAACATTATGGAGCTCAGGGCCAAGGCATAGATTATGGAAGAATGTGAGAGTTGCAACTCTCCATTAATAAGAGCCTGCCCCCCAATGTCCAACACAAATGTAGGCTCTTGCTCCAAGCTTATTTTTATTATTGCTTTGTAATTGAAAATGTGATATCTAGTTTACATGGCGTGGAACCCATTGAATCCATCCCACGGAATATTTGTTAAAGTGAACGGCTGAACTGACAACTTTGGTGACCCGATTCATATATTATATAACTGTATGTGTTTGGCTCAGAGATATTCCACTATCTAATGTTTTAGAAAATCCTCCTTAATAAATTAATTGAACATTTGTCTGAGGTTTTGGGACAGTGTTAAAGCTTAACCATGACATTCTTCTTTTCATACATAACTTTAAGGACAAAGGGGCTATCCAGTCATATTGTGTGAGGTTTGAAACTAACTTGGAACTGTGCACTGGACACGTGCTGACCTCAATTTAGCCTCCCCACCTCTTCAGCTGTTGCTATACAACTTGCTTGTTATGTCTGATTTCCAGAATTGTTGATCATTCCTCTCCCCTTTTGCTTACATTTATATCAATCGCATGTCATGGGAAGAGAAGTAGATGTACGGTAGCCAAAAAGGGGGTAAATTTGCCATACTTCAGAGGGGCTGCAACGATATCATCACTTGTGTGCTTTTTTGTTGGGGGGGGGGGTTCAAAATCGTTTATCATAATCGTTTATCATAATGCTTTCACCAGAGCCTGTTGGACAAGGCAATAGAGGAAAACAGATGGAGATCCGGGAGAAGACAGATAAGAGAAAAATTGGATTGAAAGGAAGTCAGGAGGATCCACCTTTCCCTTTTAATCCTCTGCCATTATGACATTCTCCTCATCTATACCAACGCACTTTTCCTCAGGGATAAATTCAGAAAGCCACATGTTTTGTTTATATCATTTATGCTCCATTTTGGCTACATTAATGAAACTAGGGAATAAAAGAAAATGACCTTTCCTGGGAACTATGTTAATTCCTGCCAGAAGTGTGCTGTTTTCCCATCTGGTCAAACTTTGTGTTCAAGGACTTTTAGGGGATGAAGCTGAAATATTAGAAACCTGGGTGTTCTTTGATAAATTTGGAAGCTGCTTTTGAAGCTTTAGGTATTTTTTATTAGTAGTAAAATCAGGCTTAAATTGTGCTCTAATCATTATCTCACCACAGTGCTTATCAGCTTATACAGCACATATTCACCCACTCTCTCTAGAGCAAACAACTTGAAAGGTGATTGGTCTCCTAGTCTTGTGGTCTCCTATCACCGGCAGTAGATTTACAAATCCAATGCCACTGACAAGAAGAATAACTGTCGAGTTAGGCCGAGTCACTGGAAAGAATCCCTGTGGTCTGTCTGAACTATATAGTCATGAGGTCAAAGGGTTATATAAACATAATGGTTGTTTTGTAAGCTTTTTAATAGTCATTTAAAAAAGATTTCATGTACCAATCTTAATTATAGAACATACCAGCCCGTTTATATTCGTTTCTACGTCCATTTACAAATCTGAATATTAATATTTATTAACATTTTAGGTTTTTCAAATAAAATTTCATAACTAGTCTGAAATGTATGTATCTATGCATGTGCACATGCAGTATGTGTGTACTCTATACATACATGTATGCATGCCCAAATATTTTTAATTCTGTTCAACTGATGTAGGCCCACGTTTGTTTGACAGCTCTGTTTTTACATATCAGGGGGCCAGGCGCCTATGTTAATTTCTCAACAAGCTTTAAATATCACAAGCTAACCATTATTTTCCTAGTGCGGGGATGTCACAGTTGAATTACATCAATTCTGATAAAGGGTATTCCTATCTCACATTAAATGCAATATTCTCCCCTCTCCTGCTTTTAATGAAGTGACTGCTGAGTGCACTGTTGCTGTTTAAGTTGTATCTATTATTTATTTGTGTAACTTGGCCAGCACTGCTGTTAAAGCATGGCAGATATACTGGAAATTTCCACTGCAGTTTGGGTCAGCAGCATAAAGGACTGGCGTAGAGATTTAGCCAAAAAATTATAAGATTATGTACAAATGTGTGATTGGTAACCGCTGTTTGCCTTGCTGTGTCTTCATACAGGGTTCCACGACAGTTTCAATATTGACACCAAGACCCACAGAATAATTAAGGGCCCAAAGCAGGCTCAGTTTGGATACACCGTGCAGCAACATGTGGCGGCTGGGGGAGACAAATGGTAGGTTGTGTTCTTCTGTTGACAAAACAAAAAAAGACAAACAAAAATGTGTGAGACAATAGAAACTTTAATGCGTAATTGTTAACTTACAAGAAAATAATGTGTGTTCCCATCGAAACTGAAGGAAAGGTCCTCCTTTTTCTATGGCCAGGACTATGGTAAAGTATTGAAGAATTGCTTAGCTTAGTGCTGACATCAGACCTTGTTATTGTGGGTTCTAGCAAAAGAGCGGTATCTACTTTATCACCAGGAAAGACTTCAAGCTTCTTCTTCTGTGGTGTGGAAAAAAGCCTGTCTAGATTTTGACACAAATTGTAGTCCTAGATTGGAAATGTCATGTTTGTGGCATTAGCTCATAGTAAACCCTGACTCAAAACACACCATTACTAGGCCAATTGGCACAATAAAGGCTGGGATTAGTCTCCGGACATCCGATGGACAGTATTTTAGCTGGAGCCATGCAACTGTGTATGAGTCTATTACATTCAGCAATAAAGACATACCAGGTTGACAATTAAAAACAACAGTGTAATGAGAAATTGACTCACAAAAAAGCAATAAATGCAAGTGTACATTCAGAGACCTTGAGATTACTTTACGAAGTCATAAAAAACACATACTTTCCAAGAATAAAAATTTACCAACATTATGTATTTATGACATACCTCCCAAAGAAAACAGTCCTATATGGTGGTGCCCAGACACTAAGCCTTGTCTCAGTGACTCGTGAACCACATCCTCACTGTTGAGGTAGTCTCAGGCCCCATAAACCCAAGCTATATCCCCACAGGCAAGCCAGTGGTTGAATGACTTTCAAGAGCGTAGGGAGAATTATTCAAAAGACGTACAAAAGCATAAATAATGAGAATGTTTGTGTGCGTATTAGTGTACATGCATGTGTGTTGTGAAAGGGAAAGGAATTCATGGTTCTAAAGGTAAATTGCAAAAGCTATGTGAGAGCGGACAGATAAAATATTATTTCAAGACACAGGGTCTTGGTTTCTATATTGAAGCTTGCAAATGTGCCACTGATATTCTTCACTTCACATCAGCATGCCATGGCCTATTCCTGCATGGCCATTTCATTGTTGCTGTATTGCTAGATTACTATGCGGCACTGGAATCTTTGCATTGGACAGGATTAAAACTTGAGCACTCCTGCTGGAGAAATCAATCAATCAAACTTGAAGCCACATCATGCCTGTGATATGGGTAAAAAACCACAGCTAATGCAACACAGAAAGCGTTGTGCAACACCATGGCCCGCTTTTTGTGTTCTCAGTTTTGACTTTCTACATGATGAATGAGGCAGTTATGCCAGGAATACTGTAGGTGAGGGATGAAGGCGGTTTGAAATGTTGGTGCTAGAAACGTGTTATGATACCTCACATAAACTTTTAAAGTATTCGTTAGAATGTATCTGTGCGCGGGTGTTTAAGCATTGTCACACAGTTGGTTTTCAAAAGGGATCAGTTATCAGTAACCCTAGCTTTACACTGACTAACTTTTTTTTTAAATGATAATACAAAATCGAACAACATAACTTTAATTTCTTTTTGTAAAGTGGAATGGTACAGTTAAAATGTATGCTGCTTTTAATAGCGATGCAAATAAGGCAAATACAATGTGATAAGATTTCTGCTACATTGTTGTCCAAATAAGGGGAATGTGATAGAGAATGTGATTCCACATGATAGTTTCCACTCAAGGTCTTCTGCTAGGGGAGCTTACACAGGAATTTAAATTGTAACGCTTACTGACATTGGCCATGATCATCTGCAACAAAAACCTTTGCTCTGTACTTTTCCAGTCTCAGAAAGCAGTAAGCTGTACATTTTCTTCATGTATGTTTTGATAAAAGTATCAGAGCTCAGACTTGAAGACTTTTGGATAAATCTGCTTTTTAGCGCCTGCAAGAAACGCACATCAGAGTTCAAGATGTCTTTTGAGCACTTGCTTAGTAAAGTATAACTAAAATTGTCTATTTTTGTAGGAGATCAATCTCAGGTGAGATATAAAATCCATCTAATACATATGTCTTATCTCTGCTACTCAAATAAATGAACTATGGAAAGACGCATCAATATAGTACAATGCACATCTTCTGTTAGGGTCCGTTAGGGTCACTATTTCAGGAATGTCCATTAGTTCCATGTGTCTGTCCATAAGGATGTGGAGTTTTAAACAGTTTGTCAGATCCTACTATCTCTGGGGAAGCCAGAAGAGACCAAATCAACCTAAAGTGACATGAAGCCAGGACCCTTAGTCCTGAAGGAGTCTCTAGGTCTACATACCTGCTCCCTCCATAACTCCAAACCTTTCCTCACAATGTTTTCTTTTATTATTATTCCTTTTTTCATGACATGTAGTCTCCCCAACTGAGAGCTGACCTAAGGTCAGACCATGAAACCCCAGATCACTCATGAGTCTAGACCCTTTTGGGCTACAGGGAGTCTCTTCTACTGTTGACCTGTAATGCTGCCGCAGCTTCCAATCTGACTGAGGTCATCTAAAGAAAGTGGCGTTGCGATGGGCATTTCTATACAGGATGCCATACTATATTTTACACTGGTAAGAAACACAATGATCTCAATTGGTCAACGGCCATGATAATCAACTCCACTACAATCATGAATCATGAAATCGTTGCATAATAAATTATAGAGTTATGAACTAGTAATTATCAACACAGTGTGAGGTGGTAAATGCTACCTGAGAAATGATCCAGAGAAAAGGAGCACAGCTCCTGTCAATCCAGATCCATGGAATTTGATGAGAAAGCTTTTTGCTAGAGTTTCACACAGACTTGTGTTTGGAACAGAGATTTCCAGAGATTTTCTCTGCATATTTTGCCTGTTTCCTTCCAACTGACATTTGCACACTAATCATAGCCTCTGGTGAAGGTATGGCATTTTATCAAACCATCAAACCATACATTTCACTGTAACTATGGAAGAAGTCTGGGCATCCATTTTAGGTCAAGTTATTTCATTAAGTATTATGACATCATCCACGATGAGCCACTACTAGCACGTGAGCCTAATGAGCATTCAAATGGTTTTAGCAGCTCCTTTTGAAACGGATGAGGATCTGAAGCAGACCTCTGAGGCAATGGCAACAATGATCCATTTTCAAAAGGTTAGACATGTCCCGGTCTGAACTTCCCCCACTGTATCTTGCAGCGCCACGGAACAGCATATTAATAGCAATGAAAATATGAGCACAGTTGGAGTCCTGATGTGAAAATCTTTTCGGTCTGTGATGTCTGATATTTGGCGTGAGGCACTGTCCCATCACTAGTGGTTTGTGCATGAATCACTCATACCTCGATGCGATGCACTGTTTGCACAGCTTCTTGTCTTGGCAACATTAAGTGTAGGAAAACCTACCTTGAATAGCACTCAGTATGTTAGATTGACTATATTGTCAACTTAAAATTATTTTCTTTGCCACATATATTTTAGGACAATATTGGTAATATTCAAGGATGTACTGTGATATTATTCCCATGTGCTCTTGCCACTAAAATCATGACTGATACCTACAGGAGGGACACTAGTCTTGATTGGTCCTTAAAGTTTTAGTTGTTTGTTTGAAGATGACTGAATTTTGGTGCATGTTATTCCTTTTGGGTAGCCATCTTGCAGTCATCTGAGCTAATTGCCATGAAACGCGATAAAGATGCTGAGATTAATACATGCTTTGACACTTGGAGGTCAATGTGGTTGACCTGTATGTCCTATAGCGGTAGGGTGCGAGTGGTCTGTTTTTGCAATAAGTGGTGTCAAATGTCTTCCCTTTCATTCGGAAGACTGCACTGTGGCTCCTGTTGTCGTTGAACTTTGTTCCGAAGCGCGTAGGATTAAAGTCAAACTTACATTAGTGTATTCCTGTGTGCCCTGTAAGCTACACAGACACTTAAATCAAGAATACTACTGTGCAGTCCAGAACAGCACACGGTCCATGGACAGTACACAATAAACTATTCACCTTGTATACCCAATGACATGGAAGTATAGAAAAATAAAAGTTAAACATTGCAAACAATACTTTGATTGATGATGACAAGCTTCTGACGGCTATAAAAACAGCTAAGCAGGCAAAGTGTCTCTGATTTACACACCTTATCACTAGGAACTCTGTGGATTTCAGCTCCCCTTGAGTTCTTTCTCCCCCTCTCCTACCCTGAGGTAAACACTGGGCTTTATGCATTCTCCACCACATTAGTCCTTGTAAAAGCCCTTACAGACATTTATGAGACCAGACTGACCTGCCATTTAGACCTTTTGAACAAGTCAAGTGCGGCACCATGTCATCAAAAAGTCACTACAGCATGGCATACACAGCTACCCCGGCTTCAGAGCCACTGTGTGCCCTTTAAAAAGGGTTCATTGTGACCCTGCATTGGTCTATGCTTGATGAAACAACCCCAGTGACTCATTCATTGGACTGAGCGAGCGTTCAGCTGCCCTGAGTGACCTGTGGTTCTGTACACATGGTCTCTTAAAGAGAATTCAGTGTGCTGACTAGACCTTCGGTAAACTATTCTGTTGCGTTTTTGCCCCTGCGCTTTGTGAGTGCATGAATAAGAAGGCCTGCGTGTATACAGTATGTATGTGTGTGATTGCCTGTGTTATGTTAGCCTCCCTTTGCTGTACTGTTACAGGGTCAATGTGGTGTTAACCTCTATATTCATGAATCTTTGTTTGCAGCGTCTTTGTTCTTGTCATGAATTAGTACATCACCGTAGCCAACCACTTTGTTTCCTGTTAACGTATTTGAACTGCTTCTTCCCTAATTTGAAATTATTCAACAGTAAGTTGTCACATACTCTATAGAGTGGTTTTTGTGTGAATATTTGCTGTTTTATATTCAGAAACATCAGATGTTGGCCTGAGTTGGTGATCTTGTGTTTTACAGGTTGTTGGTAGGAGCCCCCTATGAGATGAATGGCCCACATCAAACAGGAGATGTATACAAATGCCCATTGAGCAAACGCACCAATAGCAGCAGCTGTTCCAAGCTTAACCTAGGTACAGTATCCCGTGTTAATACCTAACTTTCACAGCCAGCTATGTGTCAACGCTACACCCAGCAACAACTTTGTGTGTTCATTTTTACACATGCTCGTATGTTGTTTTAGCAGACCTATGTTTGTCACGGTGAGGTGTGAGAGACAAAAATCTTGTAACCTTACAACTCGCTCTACGTTTTACACTGTATTCTTTGTTTATGTACATTTCCCCATCTGTGTCAGACCAGACATCTGACAACCAGACATCTGTGTTGTGTTGGTTTGACATGTGTAAACTAGACTGGTAGGTTTGGTAGGATGTGGACATTGCTATTGCTGGCTAGACTGCAGTTACTGTACAAACCATAGCTCCAGATGGAGGAAGTTGTCAACCCCAAACTTAGTTTGTTAACCAAGTGCAAAAAAAGTTGATTTTGTCCTCTGTTTGATACTGATTGTATGCATATGCCTGTTTTCCATGTACAATTCTAAAAGCCTAATTTTCTTGGGATTTATCACAAACTTTAGTTTTGATAGTAGAAACTAAAACAGTAGATTTTTTTCCTTAAGGAAGGATATCTCTGACAAATGTCTCGGAGCGAAAGGACAAGATGAGACTGGGAATGACTCTCACATCTAATCCCAATGACAACAGTTTTGTGGTAAGAGGAGTGGAAACAGCACGTCGGCATTATAGATGGATGTTTCTCTGGTATAACATAGCAGTAAATTACGGTCCACCAAATGTTGGAAAAAGATAAATATAACAACGACAAACAGGCGCATGCTTTGACAAAATAAATGTTGTTTTCTGGGACAAAATTCATATATTTAATGTCGTTCAGTTTTATGCTTCAGCTAGTTAAAACAGTACACTACCTGTGCCTCTGTTTTACTGGTCTACATAATATATTGTAACAGGCATGTGGACCTCTATGGTCTTATGAATGTGGAAGCTCCTACTACAGCACTGGCATATGCTCCAAAGTCAACGCAAGCTTCAAGTTCTCCCGGACCATTGCTCCTGCATTTCAAAGTAAGACTTGCTCTCCTTGATTTAAATCTATGAGTATAAAGCTTTAATCATTGGTTTGCATGTAAAGCTGTGATCTATAAGATCATTTTTGTCACTCTATTTGTTGCAGGGTGTGAGACTTACATGGACATAGTGATAGTTCTGGATGGTTCCAACTCTATCTATCCCTGGTACGAGGTTCAGGCCTTTCTCATTAACATTTTACAGAAGTTCCATATTGGACCAGGCCAGATACAGGTCAGTTCCAAAAACCTATCTTGTTGTTTTACAAACAAGACTGTCAAATTGCACTTCTCGCAGGTTGAAAAAATGCCGCTTTCATTAATAAGATACTATTAATTATAATTAATCAGGACTGTGGGCCTAGTGAAAATGTTGGGAAACATGAAAACACTACCAGAGATCACTGCAGCTAATCTATTATATATTTGTCGAAATGATAATTCACTGCTGTTTTATGCCATGTATTCACATCCTTTATTGACTAACCAGGGTGGTTTTATTACCGTCATCAACGATACATTTTTTACCGTCAGAGTTTTACTGACCGCAAGGCTTAGTTTCCACTTTGATCATCCAGGGTGGCTGCAGATCCTTTTTTATTATTATTGTGCTTTCGGTCAGGTTGGAGTGGTGCAGTATGGAGAAAAAGTTGTCCATGAGTTCCACTTGAATGACTTCAAGTCTGTGAAGGACGTGGTGAAGCGAGCACGCAGTATTGACCAGCGTGGAGGAGAGGAGACCAACACCGCTCTTGGCATCAACGTTGCACGGTACAACAAATGTATTGACTCACTGAGTGGAATCACTGATATTCCCACAGACATTGTTGCTGTGTTGCGACTCAATAAAGATGTCATCTGTTTAAACGTTTCCCCAGCTCCCAGGCTTTCAAACAAGGTGGGAGGAGAGGTGCCAAGAAGGTGATGATTGTGATCACAGACGGCGAGTCTCACGACAGCCCAGACCTTCCACATGCCATTGAGGAGAGTGAGAAAGACGGCATCACTCGTTACGCCATTGCCGTAAGAGGATCGTTCCCACCTTTCTTATTTCACTATGAAATACTATAACATTGATCATTCCCCGATTCACCTACGATCAATATATATAATCACAATACATCTAAATCTAATACAGACATCTAAGCAGAGGAAAATGGTATGCTGATGATACCAAACCACTTTAGCCACTTTGAATGACTTGATTCTTGTCCATAAGGTTCTTGGCTACTACAATCGTCGTGGAATAAACCCAGAGGCCTTCCTGAATGAAATTAAATACATCGCCAGTGACCCAGATGACAAGCACTTCTTCAATGTGACCGATGAGTCTGCCTTGAAAGATATTGTGGATGCACTTGGAGAAAGAATATTCAGTTTAGAAGGTACTAAAAAAGCCAGCTGTACCACATGTGTTTCTCTCTTTCTGTTTTTATCTTATATACTGTTGTCATATTATCATTATTATTATATTATTAATAATAATAATAATAATAATAACAACAATAGCAATTTAACTTATTCTCTTTAGAATGTTATAAGTGTCATTACTCAGAAGGGAGGCTTGTGATGTAAGAAGAATGCTGATGTATATGTACCCATGACCTCAGGATTATAGTGCAAGACTCACCAGATGTCTCTCTACAGGAACTAGCAAGAACGGGACAGCGTTTGGACTTCAGATGTCCCAGGCTGGGTTCTCTTCACACATAGTGGAGGTAGGGGGTCACTCTGTCAGCAAACGTAACACACCGCTTTGTCTCCGTCCTGCTCTGACACCTTTCCATTACTCCCCCTTGCGTCCCACACTCCTTCAAACCCCATGAGAGGCCTGCTGCCCGGCCCCATACTCTTAGGTCATCCTTATTTAGGGGCCCATGACAAGGGACACAGGCCTTTTTCCACTTAGGCTATCCGTGGATGAGAAATAAGACACCCTGAGGTCCTCAGGATGACAGCCAGACATGCTCGTGAAAGGTTGAGCAGGGGTTGAAGATGGATATGGAGAATGGCATATTCTTTCTTTGCTTTCTGGACGTTTTGCTTACATCTGAAGACCAATGCTGCTGGTTTGATGGCGAGGAGACTGACACATCTGGAAAGTGAGAAAGTGCCAAGCGTCGTTCCAATTCCCACTTTCTACTGTACCTGAAATCCTGAATGTAGGCTGAAGGGTTTTTTCTTCCTTTTTCTTTCTATTTACTTTCCCCATCTGGGTCACAGGCTCACATTTGGTGATGCAATAGCTTTGATTTTCCAGTACTCCTCAACATTTGAAGCACAATACGCCTAGGGAATAATAAACATCTCATCTTCTTTTTTTTATAAATAGGAAAACTTGCAGCTGGGTGACTAGTCTAGCTGGAAACTCCAAACTCTAGAAGGCTGAATTCCAGGGATAGCACTTGCTCAACAAAGGCAATCTGAGTGTTGAAAATAGGATAACTTACTGGAAAGAACGTCAAAGACTGTAAAAAAATCCAGATGGTTCAGTAAAAAAAATCAATACCAAATTGATTGCTAGAGTCAAGCAAATGCTGTGTTAGCAGTAGCTTCGTCGGATTACTTTATTTCGTTTGTAACTGGGCTTTGTAGTAAGAACTGGCCAGCATAATTTAAATGTTTGAGATTTTTTCCTAAAACTTTTTAATTGGGAGGGTCATCTCTGGATTCGCTCCATATTTTGTTTCCTAATTGTGATTTCTTGTCTGATAACTCATTGATATAAATGTGTACTTAGAGTTTGTACTATTCAGTTTAAATTATGATCCCTGTTGGGGATCATACTCTGATCTGGCCGACACCACGGTCATTACGGCATTATCAACCAAACCAAGCAGGGCACAACTCAGGATATCAATGCGTGTTCTATGTACACTGGCAACAGAAATTAGGGTTTAGTTTATGGAGTGAGGTTGTATTGGGTTGTGGTTTGGAGGGAGGCTTATTCATTCAATTGCCATGGCGACTATTCTCGGCAAAATAGAAACACCATTGGAGGCTGGCATGGCTGTGCTAATATTGGTTTCCAGGCGTAGTCCTAGAGTTGCAGTAGCATATTGCGAACTTTGCGAGTGATGACTCTGGGGGCGGAGGATTCCTTAGAAAAACCTTACAAAAATCTAAATCAAAAATAATTTGTTTGACAAAATAATGGGTAATTTAGCCTAGGGTAACTTTGACATTGACATGAATTCAAAGTTTGATAAACCGATGAGAAGCTAAATATTTGGTCCATATATTTTTTTCCTTATCTTTTTTAATTTGGTTTAGAAATAATATCTTATCATCGCATCAATTAGCCCAATGTTCAATCAGCCACAATCATACTTTTTCAGGTTCTTCCAGTTGAATGGGGGTATTTCAATGTTTGCGATTGGCAAAAGCATGTTGAGACCATTGGAGGCTCAATCGTTTTTATAACACATTTTCAGAATGATTTAAAATCCATCTGGGAGGAAACAGAAAGGACATAGAATCAATGTGGTTGAAAGCAGACTTGAGCTTTGACTTTGAATTTATTGTGTATTAAGTTGTAGACAGGATAGGGGAAAGATTCATCACATCTCTCATTTTGGTGACATTTCTGGTTAAGGTTGGTGCAGAAATGTCACTGCCGATGTATAATGGTGAGCCAATGGAAAAAAAGAGAAAAAACTTGCTTGGAGGAGAATTTCTACCATGTCAATTTGGAGCTCATGATATAGCTGGTTTAATATTAACACATTTCCCCTCCTTCTACCTCAAATGCCACAATATTTTTATTTGAACCAAAACGAATCTACTGTAAATCTAAGCGGCTGACATTTTCAGACTCAACACATAAGCATGGATATACAGTGTGTTGTTTAATGAAAATGCACTTTTAGGATGGCACCCTAGTTGGCGCAGTGGGGGCGTACGATTGGAACGGGGCTGTGTTGAAAGACACCCGGCAGGGGAAGGTGATCCCACCCAAGTCCTCGTACGCCCAGGAGTTCCCCGAAGAGCTCAAGAACCATGGCGCATATCTCGGTGAGTACATCTAGTGTGACAGCTGTCATTTTGTGCAGATGCAAAACATGCACCAGATGGAACACCACCCCATACAAACACAACCTAAACCACAAATATAGTTGTGATCTCTCTCTCTCTCTTCTCTCTCTCTCTCTCTCTCTCTCTCTCTCTCTCTCTCTCTCTCTCTCTCTCTCTCTCTCTCTCTCTCTCTCTCTCTGGAGTTGATTGGAGGCAGATTGGAGGATTTGTGGTTTAACACCACGGATACTGCTGGTTTCAACTTTGTATCTATAAAGCGGTCCACTGCTCTGGTGAACACTGCTACTTTCAACCCCATTCACCCCACTACCAGCCTTAGCACTGTTGTACTGGTCTCTGCTTTTCCCATCAGCTGATTGACTTTCAGCCAGCCTGCCTATGGAAGCCTCTCCAGCCTCATTAGGATTATGGTTTAAAGGAACGAGTCTGAACATATTCCAATGGGAGAGACTAATGCTGAGAGAGACCTTAGTTTCTGAAGAAATACAAAGAATCAATGCAACTATAAACCAAGGACAAGTTAAGAGTACTGTGCCATGATTCTTTGTGATTACAGTACATAATGATGTGTATTATTAGGTCTGCCAGTTCTTACCTCAGTGTTAAATGAGCTGCACACATTAAGTAAAATCTAAACAGTCATTGTAAGACACATACATTAACAGAGACAGAAGTCCCCACGTATGGTTATCACACATATATTGTATAGTACACACATACAGTACCCGTAAGTATATATTTATTTGGCCTAATTCATAATGATAGTAATGAGTTT
This sequence comes from Galaxias rostratus, assembly GCA_036024795.1. NCBI lineage: Eukaryota > Metazoa > Chordata > Actinopteri > Galaxiiformes > Galaxiidae > Galaxias > Galaxias rostratus. Next base: position 15,683 of record JAVQJS010154311.1, read on the forward strand.
ACCACAAAGTAAAAACAAGTTCAGATTTTGGTCAGACGTCATATGAGTAACAGGCTTGAGTTTCACTACAAAAGAAGGCAGTAGAAAGGAAAAATCCTTAACGAGCGAGTGTGGGACCGAACAGATGGTCAAAAGAGGATACAGAAAGTTGAGCCTTTAAGTAGAGCTCACTGACAATCTACTTTCTCTAAAGATTTATCAAGAAGGTTGCCTTTTCACAGGTTTAGCTTGCTTTCTGCCCCTCGTGAAGACTTATCCGAGTCTAAGATGAGCTTTCCCCTAACGTCGAAGCAATATTTTGGACGGACCTTGTTTTTAAACTTGTGTTTTTCTCTCCCTAGGTTACGCAGTCACGTCCATAGTGTCTGCTAAGCATGGCCGACTGTACGTTGCTGGTGCCCCACGGTTCAACCACACCGGCAAGGTCATCATCTTCACACTAAGAAACACTGGCAACCTCACCATCCTGCACTCCCTCAAAGGCCATCAGGTACTGTGTACCACAGCAATAGAGCATCGTAATGTCGAGAAACAACCTTTTTGTGAGGGGACTTTGCAAAAAAAAATGTAGGTCTGTTTCTGCGGTTGACAAGCAGCAGTAGTCCATTTTTACAGAGACACTCAATCAATCAACATCTATAGGGAGCAGCGGCTACATGGCGTTCCTTAATCTAGCAGCCCATCACTGGCACTAACACGATAGCGCATTTCAAACAACTGCCTCTTAGCTTAGAAGGGAAACTCATCTCTATGCACTCATGGGATGTTATTCGCAGACAGACTTTCTTTCATCTTGCGTCCCAATCAAGATTCCAGCCAGATTTTTTGATCTTGCAACAAGACATTGCTGACGAACCATCTTTTCTAGGCTTGCTTTCAAAACGTTGTGATCTAGCAGTGTCTAGACAGCCCTCCAATACCACCCCCTTAACGTCACGCAGGCCCCATGTGCTTCCCATCCCGGGACCTTATTCCCAACACAACCACTCCAAATCACCAACTCATGAAACCCAACCTAGTAAAAAAAAAACAGGGGAACACAAAGTGTTTCAAAATGTGGTATGTATGAGGACAATTATAAAGTAGGGGGTCTCATTTGCTGCATCTCTGGAGTCAGGCTAACTTACCATAAAGAAAGAGGTATTGATAGAATACTTCCATCCATCCATTATCAAAACCGCTTATCCTATGCAGGGTCACGGGGGGCTGGAGCCTATCCCAGCTGACTTCGGGCGAGTGGCAGGGTACACCGTGGACAGATCGCCAGTCCATCGCAGGGCTAACACATAGACAGACATTCACACACACATTCACACCTACGGACAATTTAGAGTGACCAATTTACCTGCATGTTTTTGGAATGTGGGAGGAAACCGGAGTACCCGGAGGAAACCCACGCTAACACGGGGAGAA
>JAVQJS010154326.1:0-46159 GCA_036024795.1 Galaxias rostratus
CCCCCCCCCCCCCCCCCCCCCCCCCCCCCCCCCCCCCCCCCCCCCCCCCCCCCCCCCCCCCCCCCCCCCCCCGGAGCCTATCCTAGCTGACATTGGGCAAGAGGCAGGGTAAACCCTGGACAGGTCGCCGGTCCATCCCAGGGCAAACACATCGGGGCATATGACAACTCACGCGCATTCACACCTATGGACAATTTAGAGTCACCAATCAACCTGCATGTTTTTGGACTGTGGTAGGAAGCCAAAGTATCCGGAGGAAACCCACGCTGACATGGACATTCAAACTCCAAACAGAAAGGCCCTTGGGTCTGGTGGGGATCGAATCCAAGACCTCCTCGCTGTGAGGCAACAATGCTAACCACCAAGCCACCGTGCCGCAACTTGACTAATCATATTCAGTTCAATATAATATGCTGTGATGCAAGTGCAAGCAGATCAAACACGGACTCAGGAACTGATGATTTGTCTATAGCTGCCCTAACACCTTCATCTAAATTGTTTGCCTCAACTGAAATGAAATTACTCTTTTACACATGTCCATAGCCCTGAGTAAGATTGATCAGAACTCTGCAGGCTCTTGTGCATTCCTCTCATAACGCTTTTTGGGTGTTTATATTCAAAGAAAACTGGCAGAGGGACTTTATAAAAGCCCCCGCTGATGAAAAGGGAAACTGAAAGTACCATGACGGAAAAGTAAGTGCATGCGTTGATTTTAAGCAACGTTAACTGGCCTCTTGTCACTTGCGGTATCTCCAATAGTCCTCATTGTCAACGCTACTAAGCTGGTAGGAACGTTCTTCTCTCACGTATCACTTACTGATAGTGGGAAGGAAGGAACCGGGGCTTATTTTGGCAAAGTCTATAAAGATTGATGGCATACAAAGCCTTACCCTGTGGTCACATAATGAGAAGGGCACTCATTAAAATGCTTAGCATTATTCTTAAAGGAACATGTGCAGTAGTTGTGTACTTGTCAGTATGACTGGGTATTGTGTGTGTATGTGGCCATGGTAGATGCTTTTGGCCAAAAGGTTGCAAAGAAACTCTGACTTTTACAAGCTCAGCTTTGTACGGGTTTGTGGATATCTAACATTCAACATTGGCTTAATAAGAAAATTGTCCAGCACTTTCACACAAAATAAACCCCCCTGACTTCTTCTCTTGCTTGACCGCGCACATTAAGGGGGGTCCTCATGAATGTTTGATCACCCTATTATTCACTCCTATTCATCCCAAATTCAATAGTTGTCAAATACTGCTCAAGTAATTTGGGTTGTACCAGGAAGTGGTCAAAGAATGTCTCCAAAATGGGCTGTTTGTCATCGAGACACGTGTCCTCCTCCTTTCCTGGATGCTTAAAGATGGCGATCTATCTTAGTGTCTTCTCCATGTCAATGCACTGAAACAGATCTTGATACTGGGAACAAAGAGACATAGAGGTGGAACACGAAGGAAACATCCCTTTAATCTGTGGCTTGGGCTCGCCCCTGCCGCCATCTCCAACATAGACAGTTTGGAGTCTGCAATGCCGACAGTCTGTCTAGAAGAAAGTTAGCTTATGAAGCGTTTTTTTCTTCATGATTATACGCACACCAACCACAGTAGCAAAGCACACAGATTTGTTTTACACTTCAACAAATTGGACTATCATGGTTAATAACAAATAATTATGGGGTTCAAAAGGTTTTTCAACATTTGGCTTGTGTAGTTCATCATAGCTTCAAAAAGGAATGCACAATTTATATAATCGGCACATGCTTCCCTAAAGCAAGCCGCTGATTACATAAGAAAAGCGTTGGACCTGATGATCTGTAAAACGAAGGGGATCTGCAGCGGGAAAACAATGTGTACATGCAGTTCCTTTTAGCATGATATTAAAATATTCACATCACTTTAACATCTTCTTCCCCTGGCTGCTGTGACAGCAGCCCAATGCCAGGACAACAGTGGAACACATTGGCTGATGACAGCATCAAGCCGCTCATGGGCATCAGGCAACTCACACATGTTTTTAAGAAACTGCCAAGCTCCTGGGTTGCACCTGTGTGGTGAGATACGGGACTGTAATAGCGACTGTGCTATGATGATGTCCCTACAAAACATATTTTAATCCTGCTCCAGAGAGATAGTAGTCTGCTTAGGTCCTTAAAATTAATGGGGTTGCCAAACACTTGTTTTGTGCTCTGGCAACATAGCTGTTTTTTTCTGACAGAATCAGAATAACATGTAATTCGCCAAGATACATGATGTGGAGTTAGAATTTTGCATGGTATTCACTTGCCTATGAGTGTCTAGACTTTGTCCAATAAGTAGGCTAAAATAAGGGTGTACTTGACCAAACAGAAATTACGGATCCAAAAAATCCATAAAATCTGTGCTGCCATATACGCATGTATGCATTACAAACACAGTGGGCCTTTAAACAACTTGTGGAGGATGTGAAATGGCCAATCAGGCGTAACTGAGCACACACACAGGCACACACTTAAGCTCCTCTCTAGCACAACATTGTTTTATTCACAATCGCAGGGTTGGTGTTTAATAAGTAATTATGCTAATGATTAGGTCAGTGCATCACACTATTAATTGCTTCTGAAGCAATGAACTATGTTTTATGTTGACATTGAGATGTAATGACCCTTCCATACTGAGCAGGACAAGTATGTGGAATTATATGCTTGTTGATTGTTTGCCTCTGAGGCACTTCACTGAATCAAAGGGACAGTTTCAGACACCGCAGTGTGATAAGGCAAGGTGAGGCTTGCGAGACAGTTTTATTTCAGGTGTTATGTTCCACATAGACATCATGATTGGCCCCCTGACAGGTACATTAATCTCCCTTATAAGGCCATTTTGTAATGTCAGATATAGAGACAGCTTTTTAACCGCTCGCCCATGATGTCTTGCTAACATGTAAATCATATTGAGAAATGCTATACTTGCACAACACAATACGTCTATAAAAAACCTTTAAATTAATTCAACTCATAATGTTCCTTTTGATTGTATCTAACTTTGGAGTTGATTTCATTGAAATTACTTGGTTTGTTGAGTTGATGAATAATAGTTTATGCCGGTTCAGAAAAAGCCCCTATACCTTTAATGTCTGCACGCTAAAAGTGCACGCTTTACATTCTGAATGTGGCAGCACTTCCTGCATATTTCACACTCAATGTGGTTCACAGAGGTTACATGGGAAATGTATTCTGCAAAAGTATTAGACTTTTCCTGCAGGTCTGTAATTATATATGAAATAGTTCTAGCAAAGATTGGGCTTGATGGGACCGTAAGTAGGTCAGCAAGCAAACTTCAGAAACATTTTTGACTTGAGAAATAACTCACCTTCATCAAATGAACAAATAATGAGAACAATGTGGTGCTTGTAGACTATATAGTAATTGATCTGACAAGAAGCTGTTGACTGTACTCTACAGCTACAGTTATTCTTTTAGTGGGTTTGTACATTTGAACTTTTGAATTTTGTTTAGAGGGAACATTCTTTCCACTTTTCTTACTCTGATCTTCTCTGTGTTCCAGATATGGTGACATGGTGCCAAAAACTATTGTGGGGAAGGTATTTGGCTCCATCTGTTCGCTGAGTGGAGTACTGGTCATTGCCCTTCCCGTCCCTGTCATCGTCTCCAACTTCAGCCGCATCTACCACCAGAGTCAGCGGGTGGAGAAGCGAAGAGCACAGAAGGTGCTGCCTCACCTCGTTTCTTTCGCCCCTCACTAACTTTCACTCTGTTTCTTTGTATAATCCTACTCGAAACAGAAATGTTTTCGGTTGATTCACTTTTCTTTTGCCAGAGTGTGCCCACTTGTTTAGGGTGTGGGGATTATGCTGTGTGTGGTGTGATGTAATAGAATAATGATAAAATAAGACCTTAGCTCAGTGGAAATGTTTTCATCTCTCCTAAAACCCAAATAGAAATTCCAGTGGATTATTCGATGGGCCATCCCTCACTATTGATTGCTGACCCGGAGGGGAAGCAAAGCCAAGCAGCACAACCATAAACCCAATGAGTAAGCTAAATTGGAGGTGTGTTTGTCCAAACAGAAATCGCGGATTGCTAAAATCCGTGCTGCCAAGAGCCGGGGCACTAGCGCCTTTATGCACTACAAACACAATGGGTTCCTGAACAACTGGTTGGAGGAGGTAAAGGGGCCGACCGCGCGTAACTGACGGTTGCATGCCGCACAAACAACACAAACACACAGGATTCTCATGCAGCATCAAAGCGGCTGCTATCATCCAAGCATTTCTCTAATTCTCTCTTTTACAGCACTGCTCCCACCTCTTAGCAGCTGCGTAGGCAAAGCGTTTTAAATGCGCTCTTTCTTTGGCCGTTAATCTGTTTTAAGGACTGGCCTGGCCACAGCGCCATTCTTCACCCCCTCGGGGAAAAGGGAGGGAACAATTCTAGATACTTATGAATATTCTACATCTTCTCTATATTCAATTATATTTTTGGTTAAAGAAATGATTCAAAACATTCAAATCAATGGCTTTAGCTGAGACCGACATAATTCCATCCAAAAAATATCTACTCCGTCAGGGTGTGTGCTTTGCTCTGATGAATGTTCCGTGTCTCTACATCTAGGCCTGTATTTTCGGCTATTGCTGCATTGAGATGACTTCATCTCTGATTTGTTTATTTTATGTGACCAAATCAGCTTCAGCCTAATCTAATACGGAACTGCCATTTAACCGCCTCTGCTTTTCGGTACCTATGTATCTCAGAAATGCCTTCATCCCCATCCCAGATTTACCGTTGATCGCCCTGCTGCACTCCACAACTTTGCTCTCTTCATTCTCTGCTCTGTGTGTTGCCAAGTTGCCTGACCCATGCTTTGATTGTAGCTGTTCTGTCTCCATGACTTTTAACTTCTGTGTGGTTCACTGTTTGTTTCCAAGGCCTGCAAGGAGGCGGGCCAGGTCCTGGTAGGGAAGCCCAACCCTCCATTTGAGAGTCAGCACCACCACCTGCTACACTGCTTGGAGAAGACCACGGTAAAACACCTCGATGGCACTTTTATTTTACTACCTTAGAAGGCTAATATGCTGTGTCAACTTTTAGGACCTTGGAAAAGCATGGTGGACAACATTATTACTATTAAAAGTGAAATAGATTATACTGAAATTAGAATTACATTTGAAGATCGGTTGCAAAACAACGTTCGTAATATGGAATAAAACACTATATAGATAAATAAAGAATTAAAATAAAGCCATCCATAATCATGTTATTTTATCAACATGATAAATAAAAATGGTTTATTATGTTTTTTTTAGTAAATCCCTATATTAACTAAAGCAAAATGTTATCTCATATTAATACAAATATTTTAATATGAAATTAACGTCAGTAAAGATTGGAATAAGCTGTCTGAGCTACAGGTGTTAAAAGAATAAAAGTGTGTCGCATAAAGGGAACACACTGCTTAAGTCAATATAACAAAAAGCTTGGTTTATTTTGCAGTAATAGAAGACTTTATATAATGTGGTATTGAATGACAGTGACTGCACAAAGTTTGTCATCAGCGTCAGATCATAAGGACAAGGGTAGTATTTTTAAAATAAGATCAACCCTGCTTTAAGCATGATGCTTGCCAATAGGCATTTAAATGACAATTCAGACAACAAACAAGACTGATTTGTTCAAATCAAGGGTGTTTTGACAAACCAATCTATGCCTTCATAAAAGCTTAACATAGTCACACTACCTCCCACACAAATGTCTGGACGGACCCAGAATATAATTTTTATTATTTCCCCTGGGCTTTATTTTCACCTTCCTACCCTGGTTCTTTAAATTTAAAACTTCCTGATTACAGAGGCGAGTATAATTTCAAAGAACCATTTGTCAGAATATTAAGTCTATTTGGGCATGTTCCATTTTAATGAGGCACAGCACATGTTCACACTCACCTGTATTTCTCAATTGGTTGTTAAGTAATTGTTTCTTAACAAGTCACTGCGATACATAGTGCATGTGCCAACCTTGAAAGACGAATAGCTTAAGCTCTTCTAGTACTTGCTTACTTACTTGTCCTCCAAAACCTGTTACCTCAAATCCATCTTTTTAACGTTGTGATAACATTTGGAAACAACAGCATTAAATGGTTAGAAGATGGCCTGTTCATTTTATACCAACAAAAATTACTTCTGTAATAGAACTGATGCAGGCCTATGACAGATGTATCCCTAAAATAATTCCAATATGTATTTAGAAGTATGCTATTATAGACGACAGCCTAATAGGTTTATTAGTTGGATTTACATTTAATCATTTAATCTCAGTTGTCTCCCGTTTAATCATAATATAGAGCTTCAAAATAGTGCTGCAAATCTTTAATATTTTCATCCACTTCACATCCTGTTGCAACATACAAGAAAAAATAGCCATCTATCTGTCAAATGGGACAGTGATACAAAAAGTGCTACCCAAGCATGCCAAAGATAGTAGCAATAATCTGGGCAGGAACACAATGCCCTTGATGCAGAGAAGCAGAGGTCATTTTATACAATGCATTTTTCAGGAATAAAAGAGCATCTGTAGTGTTTGCTGGGAGTTTTACAAATGGGGTTCTCGACCCCATAACACAGTTACCAATCAAGGTTTCTCAGGGATGGTCCTACCCCAGTAAAAGGCTTGGACGCCTGGGAAAACCCTTTCTGTATAGCCTTCTTGGCTGATGCTGGCCAGCACGTTTTCAACTTTACCTCTTGTGTAGTACATTATTTATAAGTAGAAGCAGAGAGTAGGGAAGTCAGAAAATGGCAATGTGAATTGAGGGCTGAATGTACCTTCTTCTTGAAGCTTTGCTGTCCCCCGATGGCCAAGTGGTGGCAGTACACAGAACCTGACCTTGCGGGATAAGGTCCTGTTCATTGATGGCTCGTAATGGGTATACACTTGAACCAAGGTCTAATACAAGTATTTTGTAAATACCTTTTTTGTTAAGTTTTGTTTCTTTGACATCTTGAAAACACTTGCTCAGAACATGGAAATCAAAGTTGGACAGTTTTGCGTGATTGATGAGCTTCCTTGTTTTTACTTCAATGTAAGCACTCTCCCTTTCTTTTCAGAATCATGAATTTCTGGATGAGCGAACTTATGAGAGCAACTGTCTTGAAGTTTCCATGATGACCAAGTCTGTGTCCCAGGCCTCCTCCATGTCGGTGTCCTCCCATGGTCTCTCCTCCTGCTGTTCTCACCGCCAGAGGAAGTTCAGTCAGTCCAACTCCAACAACCAGGAGCTCAGCGCCATACAGATTAGGGAGAGGCCCGTGCCCAACAGGTACTGCAAAATCACACACGACTCACTAGAGCTCTCTCTCTCTCTCTCTCTCTCTCTCTCTCTCTCTCTCTCACACACGCACACACAGAGTCAGATCCGTCCTTTGATATCATGCGTCCTGCTTTACAGCCGGTCCACCCTGAATGCCAAATTGGAGGAGACCGTGGCCCTGAAGTGTGACCAGCCCTACATCACCCCCTCTGTCATCTGCCTGCCCACTCCCACAGTGGCCTCGTCAGTCAGAGATGGCCCCGCCAGTTCCACCACCTATTGTCAGAGTAACATTGTCCGAGTGTCTGCCTTGTAGTTGGCGCGCCTATCAGACGGCACACATATTGAGAAGCACAGATGCCGAGGAGAGGGACTATTTAGCATCAACCTGCCATAATCTAGAGGGATGGTGTAACTCACAGTGGTTTGATTTGGACCAGCACCACCATCTAATGCTTGACTTAAAAGATGGCTGCCATTAATAACAGGAAACCCTGAACTATTGATCCTTCAAGCACAGTGATACAAGGACATATCAGAATTACTTGGTTTTCACTGTTGCCCAGAAAGTTAATACCACTAATAAGACTTTTTTACATAATTCTATAATGTGTTGTTTTATGACTGTAGAGAAAGGGAAGAACAACTTGATTAGAGGTTGTTCCTAAGGACTTCTGTTAATAAATACACATCCATTAAGCACAGGAGTTCGTCCTTGTCAAAGAGGTTTATAATCCCAACAATGATTTTGCCGACCATTCACAGCATCCACTTTAATTAGTAGGTTTGTAAGTTTGTGAGCATCCAGACACTGGTTGGTGTTATCGCTCTATGAAGAGTATGGAGCACAGATTGAAAGGTTTGTAATTTTTTAAATATGCAAATGGAAGGCTTAAGTCTACACTTCCATTGCCATGACATAAAAGATATCTTTGTTAAATTATATTAACAATGAGAAGTTTAGCACACTTGGTTTGGCTTGTGTCACACTACACTGCTCAGGACTAAGGGTAAATGTTATAAATCCACTGGGTAGAAATTATTAATGTTCACGATTGTAGAAGGGTTGCCAAACACGGACTGACTGTAAATAAAAAAAAAAGGTTTCCCTTGAAGCCACATTTGGCATTCCTCTGAAATGAGACTTAAAAGATTTCTTTTAAACTTAATTTTCTAAAATTATCGGGGTTGTAAACATCTGTTACTGGTATCCTCATAAATCACCATTGAACCTTACTCTTGATTTCGAGAATAAGTTGTTCATATAATGGTTATCTGTTGATCACTGATTGAATTAAGGATTGCATGTTTTAATTGCAGAATTCTGTAGTATTTAATGTGTTTGCTTCCTATTGGAGGGTGGAGTGCTTAATAAACTAAGAAATGAAAATGCAAGAGAAGGGTTGTATTTCAATCAATGTACTGCCATAGTTTTAATTTGAAAGAAAAAAAAAGATAAAATGTGCATTAGCGACAAATCACACATTGTGCGTTTGTTGCAGTGGACAGAATACATTTTTATGTTTTAAAAACACTCAAAATGTAAATATATTTGTATTTGTATTGTATATTTTTATATTACATGTTGTGTTGGTACAGTAATTGGATGTGCTTTGTAACCTGAAAAGTGCATTATGTCAGGCAAGATGTTGTAAGACGTTCACAAAGTGGGAAAATCATAATGTCCTGATGCTCCAGGTGGGACAAGAGAGCATGTGAGGGCCTGTCATCCCAGTCGTTGGCCCTGCGTGGGTGCAAGGTCTACGGGGATAAACAGGCAGAGAGAAAGACCTGAGTTGCTAAGCAGGGAATTCAATCCTGTGGCTCTACCTGTATTGGTTCATGCTGGGTCTCACAGCGTGCAACACCTCCGACATGTTGATTAATGGTTGAAGATGTGTCCCTGCTTTTAACCCAACTGGGAGCTCTGTTTAGATGCTATTCACAAATTGATGCATATCAATTCACAAATCTTTTTAGACACTTATAAATAAATTAAGTAGTTCACACAAATATGTTTAGTTTTACACCAACGTTAAAGAAATTTCAAAGCGGTTACATTTATTTTAAAACTGCCAAATCTGCATTTTTGGAGTGCCTAACATTTGTGGATCACATGTATTCGTGTGTGGATTTTAAAGCACCTCTTAATGAGGAAATTTATGAATTGTTCTGCATTTATTTGTGTTTATTGACAGCGATCTAATTCCATATTAGTAATAAAGTGTTCCTTTTTTAAAATACAAAGGACTAATATTAGAGCTAGACCTAACATAATCTATTACAGGCTTGAAATTAGTCGAATGATCTTACCCAGTGCTCTTCAATAGGTCATACATATAAAATGTAATCATTTTGATCTTTTTTTGCACAGCAATCTTACTTTGTTCTTGAGATCATAAAATACTATCCTAAACTGAGGGTTTACCGCAGCATATATAATGGGGTCACTGAGAGATGTCATGCAGGCGACAGAGACAAACAGGAGTTCCAGATGCCAAATAATCTTCATCTGAAAAGAAATTACAATGAGGATGATGGAAAAAAATAATACATATGCAATTTAGGCTGATGCAAAGAAATGCTGAAATCCTCGCTATTTCTGGAACGGTCAATGTGAGCACAAACTAGTGTTGAACTGTCACAGTTGTCTGCACCTCTGCTTATTTTCAAAGCATGTGAATACGGCTTCTCTTTTTGACAACATTTTGTGTAGATAGAAATTCCACGTCAGTGAGGAATCTCATGGATAATCAGTACTATAAAGATGTGGCAGTCAACATAATGTAGATGTTTGAAATACAGTTAAGCCTTAATGACGAATATCACCAATTAATATGCAATATTTACTCCCTACTCAGCTACTTTACGTAATTATCATGCACATCAATTTAAATTATTAACGCAGCTATAGAGCAGAGTAGTAAAAAAAGAATAATGAAATAAGTGCCAGTCATCAAAATTTTTACTAACCTGTGATATTTTTCCACGGACCAATACATTAATCAGGATAGTAGTTATTAATGGCAACCAGCATAAGAGGAAAGTGAAAATAATGTAGCCAGAGCGTTTAGCCAATTTACTCTCCTTTTTTTTACTGCCTTTTTCTTTAACAAACGAAGATGGCATCATGCACACAGCACCATCCACCTTGTTGTTCAAATCCACAACTGTATTCTCTTGGACACCATTTGTGTGTGGAGTTTCTTGAATAGGCGAGGGAGAAAGCTCCTTAACTTCTGTACAAAGCAAATCAGACTGCTTGCTTTGATCCACATCCATTAACTCATTGTTTGGAACAGATATAATATTGGGAAGGTGTGGTTCCTCTCTAGGGGCTAATTGTTTGTTAGTTACCCGAGTTCTGTTTATTTCTGTGAAACTGCCAGATCTGCTAGGTGGATCTTGTGATCGATTAGAAAGGTCAACCTCATCAACTCTGCTGACTAATTGTGGCTCAATGTTAAACACAAGTTCCATTTGTGGTATACATTCTGTGTCTTGAGATAATATTTTTGGGTTGAACTTCTTTTTTTCTGCTTTCAAACCATCAACCTCCTCGTCCTTTTTAATGTCTTTTTCTCTGTCCTTTTCGGAAAATGTAGATGTACCTTTATCAAATATCTTTCGACTGTGTGCTCTTACGATGATAAATATTTGAGCATAGAATCCAATGATGAAAACAAAACAGATCGACCAAAGTGGAACCAAAATGTAAAGTCCAAAAGTGTCATAAGAAATCAGTGTTTCCAATTGAAGTCCTGTGCATTTCACATACACAGGGGAGTCTTTTACAAACGTGAGACAAAGAACTGCCACTAAAATAGCCACGGTCCAGGTCAGGGGAATGCACACCAATATCCGTCTCCGCCGCTGACTAGTTTGGAATGGGTGGGCAATGGCCTGATATCTCTCTGCGCTTATGCATGTCAATGTCAGTAACTGGATGCAACAACTAAAGGAGAAAGATGCAACCTGTGCTTCGCAGAGTAGTTGATCAACGTATCCGCTCAGGCTGTCACTTAGATGGATAGCAAGAAGAATGGGACAGTCGATGGCACAGCGAAGAAGGTCGATAATGGCAAGATTCACGAGTAGTGCATTATTCCAAGTTTGCAGGGATTTTTGACGGTACACTGCCCATGTGACAAAAAGGTTGGCTGTAATACCTGCCAAACAGGATGTACACAGCAGAACACTGTTTGCGACAGTAAACACAATATCAAGATATTCCTCCAAAACAGTGCTGTTCCCCAAGCCCCAGTCAGGTAAAAACCCACCTTTCATTTCTTAATTCAGTATCCGTGGCGGTTCCACATCTTTTTATAATCCTGTGTGATCTGTTCATTTAGCAGGAAACAGCTTAGATGTTGATCCAAAGAGCAAACGATGCCCAATGGTTCACCCTGTTGTCTGATCTGTCAGGAAAGTTGGGGCACAACTGTGCTTCCTTTCAATTAACAACCCCCTCCACACCAACAGGTCACAAGGGACTTCCTCCTGTTTGTCAGATCAATTAGTTGTGATGGTTGTAGGTTAACATTATAGATATATGTTTAAGCGTATGTGGATGTGTTCTTTATTTGATCCCAGATGTTTATGGCATGTTATACTGTAACATGTACTGTCCTTAATTTGTAGGGATCTTTTTCACAGCAAGAGACAATAGTCAGCTGTCAAAAAGGTACATAGGTTGTTAACATTTTAAATTAGGTCACGGGAACAAGTCTAAGCTTGATCAAACAATCATGCTCACAGAACACTTTCAATCCTAAAACCACTTGTGACACTGGTCACCGTCCCCCAGCACATTCCCCTGACAATATCAACACACCGGTCAGACTTATAGCCCATTCCCCTGACACTATCAACACACCGGTCAGACTCATAGGTCACTCTCTGCACAGCCAGCAGGACACTGATTGAATGTTTGGAGGCAGGACTGGCCCCGCCCCAATTGGAAGAAACCATCACTTGTTCAAACACTAATGTTATGTTGAACAAAGTAACACTAGGACTACTTTAAATGAAGAAAGCCAGGTATGTGATTGGTTCATGGGTAAATATCATTATGGGTTTATAATGTGGAAATTACTGAGTGAAATACCTGATTAGTAAAGGTATGCTTGTATTTTGAAATGGTGTGTTCCACTTGTGGGAGGGAGCTGAGACCCAAATAAATAGGTGGAGAATTTCTTGATCAGTCTGGTATGCAACTGTTGAGGTGATGCTTGTATATCATTGGGCTGTAAGGTAAGGTATAACAAGGAAGAAAGGTTAATACTATAACTGGACTATATGTAATTTATGGTCCCATGATGATTTAGTTAAATGTTTTATTGGCCAACTGGGTTGTATATTATTGTATAGTTAATTGGATATCATTATATAGATAATGATGTGAATTACTGAAAGAGGGATGGTAATTTTTTTTGTAGTTTGATCCTGTTCTCTGTAATTGCTGTGATTGGAATAATAATAAAAAACCCATAACCATGGCTGCCTGTATCCTCACCATTCCTTGAAAGAACCATGAACATGTACAAGAACCACATCACACATGTACTTCAAAACCTCCACTGGCTCCCTATTCCGCAGCATATCAAAATCAAAGTCTTTCAAAGCCCTCCATAACCTGGCCCCCTCCTACCGCTCCGACCCGCTCCACCACCACGCCCCATTCCGCTCTCTCCGCTTCTCTGCTGCCAACCTTCTCTCCCTCCCTTGTAGAACCAAGCTTCGCACCTGGGGTGACAGAGCTTTCTCCATCGCTGCCCCCACCCTCTGGAACTCACTCCCCCAACCCATCCGTGACTGTTCTGACCTCCTCACCTTCAAAAACCTGCTCAAAACCCACCTTTTCAGAATGGCCTTCAACATTTGATTCTTGTTTGTTTGGGCAGCACGGTAGCTCAGTGGTTAGCACTGCTGCCTTGCAGCAAGAAGGTCCTGGGTTCGTTCCCCACCTGACCCAAGGGCCTATCTGTGTGGAGTTTGCAAGTTCTCCCCATGTTGCGTGGGTTTCCTGCCACTGTCAAAAAATATGCAGGCTGATTGGTGACTCTAAATTGTCCGTAGGTGTGAATGTGTGAGTTGCTGTTTGTCCCTTTGTGTTGGCTCTGCAATGGACCAGCGACTTGTTTTGCTTAATTTTTTGTTTACTCTTTATTTGTACAGCGTCTTTGAGTGTTTTGAAGGTATTATAGGATAAGGATAAGGTATTATTATTATTATTATTATTACATGTGATACCACCTATTAAGTTTTTCTTTTGTTTACAAAATTGTAATACCTTTTGTTGATTTACTAAGTAGAATCCCTTTGAATATTAAAGACAGGTGTGATATTTGATTACAATATGAAATTGCATAATCCTATTTGAAGAAGATGTGTGTTAAATGCACTTTCCCATCTTATAGCAAATGCTAAATCTGGGATAAGATCAAGGCAGGGCATTATCCACTTGACCGTCTGTCCTGCATTAGGATGGATTCTCTGAGTGATGAAGAATAGTCTGGTGATGGAAATTCTTAGGAGGCATAGTTCATAAAGAGGTTCTTAAAATACTTTAACACAAGTGGCTGTCATAAAGGTAAAGATCAAGTTTGATTCACAGCATGTAATCAGATCCAATAAAAAATCTATCTACAAAGAATGAGCTAGGATTACTTTTTCAATTTCTCTGTCTCTCTCACACACAATAATACATTATACAACGAATAACATGTAAATACACTTACTTGTTATACAACATTAACACAAATGTCAACAGTTATACTATTCCTATAGTTGTAGCTGTTAAGGCAAACAAAACCAACTTTGTGGAACCAGAAGCCTGGCCGGAATGTGGCTTGAATGGACACAGGCCATGATGACAGCTTCTGGTTTACCGTGGAGTAGTCATATTGGGAGCACCTTGCACTGCATGCCGACTGACTTGGTCCTTGTACTCACATCCCTCTTCTCTATCGGAGGCAAGTTTCTACTTCCTGATCCGCGGGGGATGTAGCTGCCACAAGTCAACACCTCCAGAGTTGCATCACAAAACTAATGGATAGACAAATACATGCAATCTCTCGTACAGACATTAATGTATTATGTGGTACAATTAGCAACTGATGCATTACACAGATCAATTATCTTATTGAACAGAGGTAAAGCAACTCCGAGAGTGCACACCTGTTTGTTGGTTAGGAAGTAGATGATAGGGTTGTAGACAGGACTAGTCTTGGCAAAGTACATGGGCATGGTGGCCAGCAGAGGGGGGATGTTCACACCAGGGTACACCACCACAACCACAGACAGGGCTGTGTAGGGCAGCCAGCATACAAAGAAGGCTGTGATCATGGCCATTACCATTCGGACTGCACGCTCATTATCCTCCAGGCTAGACCGTCCACCATGAAGTTCCACACACCTATTCAACTAGCGAAGATAAAAAATTTTTTATTAAATTGACAGGAACAGAAGGTTGGGAAAGCTGTAAAGGTATGAACATGTCAGACATTATCTTCACTTTGTGTTGAGGATTAAAAAGATCACAAGCACAGGGTTTTAGGATTAAAACTGTTACCTTGTTCATGGAGGCCAGCACCTTGGTATAGCAGTACATGATAATGAAAACCGGGAGGAGAAAGCAGAAGATTGTATAGAGGATAAGGTAGCTGTAGTTACTCCAGGTCCTCTCTGCCCAGCCTAGAGAACAGGAGGTCTGGATACCCTCAGGGCCATAGGAACTCCAGCCCAATAGAGGGGCCACTGCCCAGAACAGGCAGAAGACCCAGACAAACAATAGCCCTTGGAGACTCCTGCGCATGTTCAGCTTGAAGCCAGCCATAGGCTTGCACACCACATTGTATCGCTCATATGCTAGCAGAGTTAAAGTGCTTAGTGACACCAGACCTATCAGAGAAAAGGACAAGACGAATAAAGATCAAACTTAAAACATAATATTGTCATGCTGAAAGTAAGGTTGTATAATTTACTTTCCACTCTGTGACTATAATAGCAATATACTATGATTGTTTGTTTTGGTTGATATGGTCCAAATGTTTCTTTAAAATACCAGAATTACAAGATTTTTTGAATTACTAGAATTGTACAAAAATAAAGGTGAATTATGGCTCAGCTCTTTCTCAGCTCTGACTGTAACAGAGGGGTAGCCTTGGGAGTCTTTATTCTAACCAGTACAGCACTAAAACAACACTAATAAAAGATCTGCAGAAATTTTAATTGTTATCAATTCCTAAATGACATTTCTTGAATAATAACAAGAGACATCGTTTCACTTACCAAAGTAATTGACAGCAAATCCTTGAAAGATGCACAATTGGTTGCCAAGGAAAAAAGAGCCCTGGTAGTTGGTGATGGTGACTACCAGGGATCCACACAACGCTATCATTAGATCAGACACTGCCAGGCTGAAAATAATTGTATTCATTGCGTTGACCAGATGAGGACTCTTCAGCATGACAGCAATTACAACAGTGTTGTTGAACACAGAGAACACGGTGTTAATGAACATGAGAAATGAGATAATGCTGTAGCCCACCCTTGGAAAGATTGTGGGTGCCACAGTCATCTCAGAAGTCACAGAGTCCCTAACCACATCCCAAAGTGTGCTGTTGCCTTCCATGGTACAAGATGAATGAACCTGTTGCCTTGGCTAAACCACAGAAAGTGCCACACACAGAAAGTGCATCATCTGCCTGCTCTTTCCCTTAATTCCGAAATGGCACTGATCTTATCCATTCTGATCCACTCAAATACAGCTATCTCACTCCAGAATTGAGCATCTGCTGTGGGCTGAAAGCTCCTACAACTTAAAAGCCATATTGGAAATTGCAACCTAATACGCTTTGTGAAATTATACCTAATTAATCTCCAAGTCACAGTTATCAATTTTAAAGCAAATACCTTGCTTACCATAATGTGAAAAGTTAAAGAATGCAAAGTTTTGGCCATCTACCCCGATTTGCAAGACGCCCAAAAGTTGAATATTTTGTCTAATTTCTGTTACAGTGGTAAACATAATCTTCTACTGTGGATTTCAGATGGACCAACAAAGTAATAAGCTATAAGAACTAGAGGCGTGTCAGTAACATTTTTAATAAATAACAGATATTCATTCAAAAAACAATCACTATATTTAAACACAATAACATAAATCAAAACAACCTTTGCCGTATTCTAGTAAGAACAATTTTAAATGTTCAAACTGCAGCAACAGTTTGCAACATTTTAGAAAACAGGCAGGCATTTTAAATCGAAAGCGCATCCAGAATGAAGCTTATACAAAGTAAAAAATCTGGATAAATAATAGCTAAGAAAAGAAAAAGCAAGTCATGCATAAAATCGAATGTTTTCAGTTAAAAGTTGCATGAGTTGAAAATCAAATTGTTACAAGTATTCTCTTGAAATAAAGATCTGATACAACTGCTCAGAACTAATTGTACTTGTATGTAGCATGATGTACAACGATGAGACTTTGTAGCAAAACTCAAATATATAATTATACAAAGGCTCTACGGTGCAGTGCTGTTCAGTGTTGCAAACAGCAATTTCTGGCAACAGAAGTTGTAATGGAAATGCTGCATTCCAAGATCATAACAAATGGTAATTATACAGTAAACTTGTGTTTTTGTCTTTTAATCCACAATTTCTCAAACATCCCATTAAATTGAGTGTCCCTTTTTTACAAAAGAAAATGCTAACAAGGTTGTTGCCAAACTAAACTACATTGTTTTAATAAGCGAAGAACGCAATTTATTTTGAGGCACGTATTGAATGTATTGAATGTTATAGTAGCAAGTTAAAATTCAGGGCACAGAACAGAAATACAGCAAAACAAACCTGTCTGTATAACAAAGTTAAATCATCTACTCTCTGTCAACTATCCGTGGTAAATGTAAGTTGAGTAAAACATCAAGTCTACAAACAAAATCTATTTTGTCAATCCCATGCTCAGACTATGTAAACTTGACCACTTTTGGTAAAGCTAATGTTTGATTTACATGAACTACACGGTGACTCATTAATTTTCCATATTGAAACCAAGTTGAGTAAAACACCAAATGTGCAAATGTAAAACCTTTGATAAAATTTGATTTGAAGAGTAGCCTAACAATAAAACATAGTCTAATTTGCGAGTCTCATGCTAAGACTACGTAAACTTGACAATTTGTTTTCTATTTGGAAACTGAATGAAAGTCACCACGTAGTTCCTTTTGTGCTTGACGCAAATCAATCATTAGTCAAACTAAAAGAAAATAAAACAATAAAATAAAATTATACTTTAAAGGTAAAAAAATATTTTATGTTGTATTGACAACCTTGTATAAGTTGATGTATTAGGTATTTTCTATTTGACTAGAATAAAAGCAGTTGCATAACATCCCAAAAAGTTTATCAAAGTAAACACAATCTTGTTTTTTGTTAGTGTGAGGTTAAGTTCACGTCATTATGATGGTCAAGTCAGTGAGATAGGATGCACTAACCTCTTACTTCCCTTCTCCACTCCAAAACAGTAAGAAACACAACCGTGTGTTTAATTGCTGAAGGACTCCATTCAGTATATTGTCATAAAAGGCATGGCCAGTTTGATGAATTAATGCCCAGGGCACATGTATAAACAAACAGTAGGGTTATATTGGCATGGCAGTGAGTCAAACAGGAAACAGAAGGTAATCTGCTAATATTGTATCTGCCTCACTATCTAGAAAAGAAAGAAGGAGCTACAGCTGTATTTCTTTAAAAGACACTTTTCAGCTTCAATCCAATGCTGTAGCTCCTGAAGTCCTAACCACACTCCTGCTTTTTTTCTTGTGTGTTTGTTGCGTCTCACTTCATTCTACCACAGCACATAAAGCTACACATATAATGACCACAGGCAGCAGGGGAAAAAAATAATGGCCTACATACACTTCTTTTATTAAGTCTTGTTGCCCTTCTATTGCCTTACTTAATTACATACTGTACTTACACATATGTAATTAATTTGTCAGTCACATTAAAGCACTAAAGTCCCATGCACCTTATGAGTTTGTTTAGTGAAGAAACCCCACTTCGGAAAAGAATGCTGGGATGGGAAAATCAAAGCTCTTCACCTATTTCTCGTCGGAGTTTACTGTGGTCCTGTCGGTCTGGAATGGGATGTTCATGGCTCCAGCACTGGTCTGCTCTGGCCAGAAGGGGGACTCGTGTTGCAGAGGCGTGCGGCGGGGAAAGAAGGTGTGCTGGAAGTCGTATTTGAGCAGGCAGCTGATGGAGGCCATGTAGATGTCAGCGAACCGCGAGAGGCGGCGGGAGAAGTACGTGGGATTGTGGTAGGTCCGGAAAAGACTTCCAAACTGAGCGTTGAAGATGTCCTTTGTCTGTGACCTGCAATAAATAATGACGTACACAGGATTAGTGTGAATAACACCATCTGTGAAAAACCAACGCTGAACAACTGTTCATGAGTCACGACGGTCTATTACAATCTTGGCCCATTTTGTGATCAAACCTCATGGATTCTCTTTCTCTGATCCATTCCTGGACAACAGCTTGGGCACTTGGGTCCCTATGTACCTGTACAAAAATACATGCCCAAAATAAATACTTCATATAAAAAAGGATTGACTGCAAACGCTAACAAACGGTCAACTGATGCAGCCAATGGGATTTTTTTATTTTTTTATTACCAACCCACATTCAGAACTGCATTTGACTTCTGACCTGCATGTGCTCAATAAGTCCAGTGAGGCTCTGCAACCAGGTCATCATGTGGACATACTGCTCCCTGTTCATGATCTTGATCTCCTTCCTGAGTTCAGGAATTATGGCTCCAGTTCTCCACCCATGCTTTAGAGTCAGATCCTTCAGGACAGGAAACAATAGCCGAAGACCATGGCAGCATTATAAGCACCACCCAGAAGTTGACATTTTCCATCAAAACACATGTTGTACTGAGAGGTTACTTGTTGCTTACCGCCAGATCACTGTAGATGTGATCTCCAAAATAGAGCACCTTTGACCCCCTCCATCCGGTCAGCCGCAGAAATTCGTACAGGTTTCCCTAAAACACAAAGGCAAATCAAGGGCACATTGGCAAGCAAGTATCTGTATGGGTGAAGTATATGCCTTTCCGGCATCTAGACATAACGGCATTATCCACAAGAAAAGGTTGGCCAAAATACAGAGAAGCCAACCCACGGGGCACAACACCTGTTTGTAAATCTGTCCTTTCTCTAATCGGTGGATCCTATCCCAAAGCAGAACCCCTTTGTCTGTGACTCGCCTGAAAGGCCTGTAGCAAACAGGAGAGAATAAACAAACATTAAAATCCATCTCCGAACGATGTTTAGCATGTTCAAAGTTGACTGGAAGACCACACTCACTTTCTCCTGTCGTTGAAGAAACCCGGTTTGTCTGCATGCACAATAATGACATCAAACAGGTCTCTCCAGTCCTTCCCTACAATGTAGTTCATTCCACGATCACTAAGAACCCACACAGCATGAGGAAATATTGAAGTCAGTATCTTACAGAACAGTGAAAACTGGACATAGTCATGGTACTCTTATAAATTGCTGGGTCCTAATTCTATTCATTGGATTGAAATGTCTTGGGGTCCTCAAAGCCTTAAGAACTTTACGTCAGTCCATTCATAATTCGAATAACAATGTGGCAGCTACTGAACGCTGTGCCACTTAGAATCACTGGTCAAATGGAACAGTTTGATATCTGCACCTACGGTTATGTGTTCCCCATTTGACAAACAAGCAAGACTGACAACCACTTACACAAAGTCAAAAGGGCTGTTGGTTATTAGGAACATCTTCTTGCCATGCTCCGACAGCTTCTTCAGCACAGCATGACTCTGCTCACCATAGCAGATATACTTTTCTGTTCAACATAAAGAAAGATTAAAGTAGAAGAGCAAAATTATACAAGACAAAAAAATTCTGAAGAAATCATTATATATTTTTAAAAGTATTGGTATATTGGACTTCACTATGCTTACCGATATTTGCCTCCACAGCTCGATACAAAATCCCTCTTACATGGACATCCCCTATCGCTCCCTGTTAACCAAAAGAGGTGGGAAAGGGAGTTTCATTTAGACTAAACCAAGTTACCACTGTTTGCATGCAGATACTAATTCTGTGTCCAAACCAGCAGCATTTAGCGGTGCAGGCAATGTCAAAGGTTTCAATGATTTCTGCTCATACTAGCAATTTCTGTTACCAAGCAAAATTTTAAAAGCGTGCACTGTGAGACAACTGTTTTTGAGCAGTTACCACAGTTAACAGCATGAAAAAGGTTGGTTCCATCAAAAAAGCTTATTGTAAAAGGATATTCTGAGAGAAAGTGTCCAATCACCTTGCACATTTGTACATGTAGGAAAGTAGTTTGGCTGTAGTGAAGAGAAGTTTCAAACAATTCTTTAACAGCCTAACCAAGGGTTTTGGGTTACATAAACATTTGCAGAGAAGCCTACACCCAATTCCTGGGCAGGTCAAAAGATACTCTGATGACCGACTTGTGGAAAAGTCACGTTTTTGTGTCAATGGGCATGTCCAAATTTGGGAAAGGCTGAGGTTTAAGAGAGGGCCAGGAGCGTCCTTGAGAGACTGTTTATATGTCAGAGAAAATGCTACAATATTAGGATGAATGTGAGAACCTTTGGCGGCAATAATCTGTCAGAAACTTTATAGAGTGACAGAGTACAGATAGCTTTGAGAGCGACACAGTATAGCAGCCACACTTCCTCCTCTGAAGCAGTGACACTAGAGAACAATCTGAGTTGGTGAAATGTTTGCTATAATTAGACTGCTAAAATGTATCTGCGTGCCTTACGGACTGAGCAAAAAATCTACTCTGCAACACAGCAGACAGAACCACCACAACAAACAAAAACAATAACACCAACAGTTCTGAGTATATAAATTGGGACATAAAAGCAAATAAACCAGCTAACATGAGCAGCAGTCTGAGCAACTGTTCAAGAGAAGGTTCTTTCAGACAAAGTCCATCCACAAAGTGTGCATCAAAAAATAAAAGTACCTTGACGTCTTTGTAGAGATGGACGGGCTCATAGTCAATGTTATGCTTCATGAAGAAGTCATTGACACAGCACAGCAGAGTCATCTCTGGCAGAGAGAATATGTCCATGTACTGTTTCATGGTGGTGCCATGGGAACTCTGGAGGGTAACAACCAAACTAGGAAAATCATGGATGCAGTTTATTCAAGAAGGGACATCTAAAACACACTAAGATGTTGCTACTCTAATTTTTACTTTGGCCCTTGATATATACTGTGGTCATGGAAGTGATAATCAGACCATTCAAATTGGTTGTTGGTGGGCAGGTTAGGGTAAAGCCTTCCTTCCATTGGAGCAAGAACATGGATATGATAATATTGACAACAAATGTCCCTTTTACCAAAATACCATGAAGTAAACTTAACCCAAATTACATATCTGCTCTCAACCAATGTCCATTCAACAATATTGTCTTTTGAAGTGCTCCTCTTGGAGTACAGCATTATGGATATTATAACATCCTATTCTCTATATACAGAAAACAATAAAACAAATGGGCAAAGTGAATAAGCAAATATTTTTCAATAAGTTAAAGTTGACACTGTGACAACTGAAATGCTTATCAGTTATCAAAGGATGTCAACTTAAACCTACAGAAAGAGAACATCTACAAAAAACAAATATTGGCTGATGTATTGAAAAAAAAAATGTACTCCGCTATACTGGTATCGGCACAAAATCTTTTGTATTGTTTGGGCACTAATTGTTAGAGCAACCTCTAACATACTTCCAACAACTACATATCTTAGCCAGTGGGTGGGTAACAATCCAGCATGCCCCCTTTGTGGGGGGACATAATTTCAGACACACTGTCACAGCATATATATGTGGCCTAATACCAAAGAAAATAGTTTCATCTAGAAGAAAAAAAAGGTTTAAAGATAAGCTTTCCCGCTGAGCTTGTACCAAGCCTGCAAGCCCAAAATAGGGAACTATTTTTTATTTTCAGGTGAAAGTAAGTATCCCTGTACAGCTGCAGAGTAGAGCCTGCAGGAACAGAATAGGGATATGTTGCCTAAGTGATATAATCTTTCATCTGTTTTTGATTATCCGTTCCCAGAGCGAATATAGCAATGGCTCTGAGCTAGGGTGTAAGATATCTTTCTGAAAACTGACAATGACATATCTGCTCTCAACTCAAATCCATTCAAAACATTGTTTTCCAAAGTGCTTCTCTTGGATTATGGCAAAATAGATACTTTAACACTGTATCCAGTTTATTTTTACAGAAATTACAAATGACTGTAGACTGCATGTTGCAGAGTGCATTCTCACCTTGCCATAGAAATCACTCATGTTTTCCAGAGGGACATGTGAACCCTCGTACATGGCAATCACTTCCTTGTCTGGCACCGGTTGAAGACCCCTGAGAAACAGATGACAGCTCTTACACTTTCTTTTTCCTGGCATTGGTTTGAACCTGCACTTCACATTTTGAACAGTTTCCCATGTATAAGTATAATTATAAAGTAAAATGTATTTGTGTAGGTGTAAGTTGTTAAATGCATACCTGTAGACAGTGCCTAACTGAATGTAATGAAAGGCATCAATCTTCATTAGCAATGCCTAAAAGGACAAATGTAAAATAAATAAATCACCGCACCTTAATATACCCGACAAAATTGGATTTTGACACTTATTTGCTCACTTTTTGGACGTCGTAGTGTAGTCCCCTTATGGCAAAATCCGGAATATATTCATATTCACGCAGCCCCTCAGGATACTGAAAAAAAGGTTGATTATCTTTTGAGACAGTCAAATATCGATTGAATTGTTGAAGAACATAACAGCCTTCTGGAAACACTCCAAACATTCAAACTTTGCTTATCTCATGTATTTATATTAAAGGAGGAGGCCTAAAAGTAAAAACAACTTTAACTGAGCTAAGCAGTCATGTCCTTTGAACTGCCATTTGTGGTTTTGCTAAATGTCTTTGTGCTTTGTCCAATTATATAACTGACTTGACCTGGTTTCTTCAGGATGGACCTGAGGTTGTCGTCTTGTTAAAAATAAATTGGCTTAATTTGCCTCGCCTTGTGCCTTTATTAGCTTCATCGTAAAATGTCTACATTTCAAATGTAAATATGCAAGACAACCTATTTACTTTGTTTTTAGTTAGTTTTGGGTTACATCGAATTATGACTGCATCACATAATTTATCTGGAGGTGTGTTTGATGTGCCAGGCAGAATGGACAGACAGACATGCGTCAAAGCCCAGACCACGATAAAGAGGCGTCTAGACAGGGAGACACACAGACCCTGTGTTCGTTGATGAGGATGTCCCGGGCAATGTTGAAGATGAGGGTGTGGAGGTGG
Source organism: Galaxias rostratus (assembly GCA_036024795.1). Taxonomy (NCBI): domain Eukaryota; kingdom Metazoa; phylum Chordata; class Actinopteri; order Galaxiiformes; family Galaxiidae; genus Galaxias; species Galaxias rostratus. The sequence goes on from JAVQJS010154326.1 coordinate 23,699, forward strand.
CTGGAGTAGAAGGCTAGGGTGTAGTCATAGTCAAAGCCATAAATCTCTATATCTTGGAGGCTCATCTCATTGTTGGCAAAGATGGTATCTGGATTCACTGAGTTCCTAGATATCACCGGAATTAATGCTAAGAGAGAAGGAATGCGTAAAATACAGATTTAAAAACAGAGTATAACTCTGTTTCTATGCACTCTTGCACTCTATCAATCTCATTCTTGTATGCCCTTTCTTTGTTCACAGCTCACGACATGTCTTGTGAGAAAATGCATAAATGTTTAAAGATTAAAATGAGCATTCTGGTACCCTGGTGTATGCTTGCATGTTATAGCATGATGCAATAATTGGTTTTCGCCTATTTTAAACTGTTTAAAGTTTAAATTACTTTATTTAATTTCTTAACTTATTTCCCTATGGGCAGCCCAAATGTGTCTGTTTATGCTACAAATGCAGCTCACATTTCAATATATGTGCTTTCTGTTAGAGACATGACAGCTTTTAAAATAATTGTAATAGTCTCGCTAGAAAAAGAAAGAAGGCTATTAAAAAGCAATGGCAAATTGTTGTAAAAAGTGTCTGAATCAGAAAAGGCAGGCATTAAAGACTTGCAAGACAGTTTAAAGAAGTGGTTGTAAACACTGAGGAGATCCGCAAACCTGCAAAGAAACCGAAAGAAGAAGGAACGAGCAAGGAGTCAAATCTACAAAGACCCCTTCAAGTCTATTAAGTCCTTGTTCAACAAAGAAAGAAATAACGGAATGCTTAAAACAACCAGGCAGGAACTGGAAACTCAAACAAATGAGAAAAGCATGACAAAGTCCAAGTTCCTGCAAATATTACGCTTCCTTTGGCAACTACTGAAACAAGCAACAAAAAAAAAATCATTCCCAGATTGTGGCATCGAGCCAGAGGAGTACAGACTCCGAAAGATTCTAGTGACATTAGCAAATTCAGACCAATTCGCTTGTTTACTGTAGAGGAGAAAACATTTATTAGCCTACCAGTGCAAAGACTGATTGAATATCTTAAAAAGAAAATCTATTAACATAAGAAGTTAATGGATACCTCAGTTCAGAAAGCAGACATTTCAGGCTTCTCCTAATGTTTTGAGCACACTAGCATGATTTAACACCAAATTAAATTGGCAAAACAAGAAAAAAAAGACCTTCATGTAGTTTTCCTCGACTTAGCAAACACATGTGGGTCTGTGTCCCACAAGCTTTTGTGGTCTGCACGAGAGTTTTTTAAGGCACCAAATGCAATTTCAAACCTGATAAAGACATACTGTGTTTTGATACACCAACCTTTACCACCGAATGGCATGGCCTGAAGATTGTACATCTGGCCATGATACCAATCCCACCCTTGGCATTTACAATGGCCATGGAAGTAATAATCTGAGCCTCAAAATGGGTCGTTATGATAGCCAATGTCTAGGGGTACCATGCTGTCTAAGTAGCCCGGCTCTTTATGTGAAAGGAGCTCTGGAACTGCCACTTTCCAGGTTTCCAGAGTGTACTAAAGTGATTAGAAACAACACTTACAATACTATTAAGGCATTCTGTAAGAAAGCCCGCACCTACATTAGCAACAGGACAGAAATGGAATCCAAAACAGGCAGTGCTGCAAACAAAATTAGTCCTTAAACACATGGACAAGTACAACAAGGACGAGGAGGATTTGGACTTGGTACAAGTAAACTGCGATAGACAAAAGCAACCTCTTTGGAACAACACAAATTAGTGATTGAACAGATACATAAGCAAGAAGAAACAGTAAGTAGCATTGAAACTGACTCACAAGCCAAACAGGGGTGATGGATCAACCGGGAAAGTGTAGCGCAAAGGACAAATACCTGGAGAGACTTGTGAAAAATGGAATACACAATAATTTGCTTTCTTTGTTAAGACAGCCTACAACCTACTGCCAACACCGACAATTTTTAGCCAAAGGGTAGGAGAGGATCCAATTGTCACCCTTTGTGGTGGGATGGCTAATCTCAAATAGTTAATGGCTGGGTGCAAGACGAGCCTTATTGAAGGAAGATCCACCTGGCGCCACAAACAAGTACTACAATGCTTGGCAGATGCAATTGAGAATAGGAACTTAACAGTTTATGCCTTGCGAATTGGAGCAGGGAACAAAATGACCCACATTCACCTTGTCATGGAGGGAGTTCCGAAAAAGAAGAGTTATAGAGCAAAACAAATCTCAGAGCAGCTGATGAGAGCATGTGATTGAAAAATGGATGGTGATGTCGGCATACAACTGAGAATCCGAACAGAGATTGCAACAACCAACTTATGCCCAGACATACTACTCTGGTCCAACACACAGCAAATATTTTTTTTTATAGAGCTAACAGAGCAATAGATGAGGCTCAGGAAAGAATGAAACTCTGTTATAGTGAATTAGCGGCTGAGGCTAAGCGAGGTCAGAGTGCCTTGTAAAATTTGGATGCCGTGGATTTGTGGCAATATTGACAACCAAACGCTACTTAAGGAGTTGGGGATAGGTGGAAAAGATTTGTGCCAGATCATCAAAGCTGAATGAGATATAACAGTAAGAAGTAGCCAGTGGCTGTGCCTAAATAGGAAGGATCCTATCTGGGCACAAAAGTAAAGAACATCACACTGAAAATCCAAGAAGTGGTTTAATCTCAAAACAAAGGTAAAAAAAAAAGGTAAGTATGTCCGGCAGAACGTAATTTATCAAGCCTATAAGAACAGAGTAAGAAAAGATTATCTTCTTTCCAGGTGGTAAGTATCCCTGCAGAGTTGGCAAAAAACACCTGAAGGCATCTGGAATTAGGGATAGGTATAGGGATATCTGCAGATAAACAGATATTATAATATCCTATCCAGTACATATTAAAAAAGCCCCTGTTTGACATGATAGATCAATTCATTCACATATTAATCAAACTCTTACATTTCACTAATAATATTATTAAACCCAATAACATGTATGACACAACACCAATCATAAATGTCACTAAACGTTGCCAACTTTGTCACATTATACAATATATATTGCCACTTTCTTTCAGTTAAAATTGTTTCTTACATGGGCCCTATAATAAATAGTAAATAATCAGCTATGCATCTTAATTTATTTAAATGATATGGTATCCATAATGGTAGCAATTACAAAGAGGTGACAAAACCACCATCACTAGGGAGCATCATTGCTACATTAGTGAGCACTACCATATTTTTGGGTACAAGAAAGAAAGAAAGAAAGACGAACTAGAAACTTTATAAGCTGGTTAAGGTGAGTCCGTTTTTCTTAAACAGAAAAGGTCTGGACGCTGCAGTTCATTCAAATGTTCATTCATCCATTCAAATGTACTGTACTCGTGTGTACAGGAGTCTTGTCTCATTTCAAACCAGACAGGAATTACCAATTGATTCAAAAAGGAAATATGCATACCTTCAGTTTGTTTTTTGGTCTCATTATAAATCGACCATAACCAGTTATTCATCTCTTGACCATCTGCTGAGTTGGTGCACAATGTTGCTGAACGGCTATTGAAACTGGTTTGTTGTGTTGGTGGTGCTTCTTTCATAAATACACTTGTCATACAATTATTTTCCAGAAACCCAGGACATGACGCTCGCTGGCCGTGGTGCCAGGGTATTCCGCTCTTCGTATGTATGCCACTGCAGTAAATTAATAACCTCTGAAGACAGACCTTATTTTTTAAAAGACTAAAACGGGGGAATGACAAGGACGCCATGGTTGTGTCCTCTCTGGGTGTTCAGAACTCCACGTGTAGTCCGGGATTGTCTACTGAAACAGTACTTGCGATTTGTCCGGTAACTCTGTAAGAAGAATCGGTGCCCTCTCACTGGAAAGTGCTCCCACATACGTCACTTCCGATTTACAGTATTACGAGACAATCGGGGGTTGGCCTTGCGATCAACCTCTGAAAATGTTTGGGGAATTCTGTCAAACACCAACCAATAAAGACATTTAATGCAAGGAGGCATGGCTACTTGCCTGTCAATCACCTGTCAAGCACACTTGCTTAAAATCATGGCTCGCCTAGGCAATATCACACGCGAGAATTGTGTTTTTCCATGAAACAGAGCATTTCTATCCAGCATTAATCACCATGCAGAGGTAAGTAATAACGATTGAGAACAATAAGCATTCTTTTTGGACATAAACACTTTTTTAAAAACAAATGTTACAAACTGCTTTACTTCTACAAAACAACATTTTAAATTTCCTGCGCCGTTTCATAAATCTGCAAATCTGAAGTGAACTTGGTGAGATCGACCCTCGGAGGGCTGAGGGAGCGAGTGAATACACTCCAGATGTGTATGTCACCCTCAATCAATTGTTGTGTAAGAGAAAACATCAGTGGTTGGGTGGCAGTAATGCGCGTAAAATTGCAGTTGCTCACCATCGAAGGAGAATATTAATAAATAGAGGAAGGTATCGTAAACCTAGTAAAAAATAATGGATAATCATGGTTCATACCTCAGAGAAAAACTAATTCCAATTTATTACAAACTGGCAAAGCTGATTAAACAAAACTCATTTAAACGAGTATGCAGGCATTTCCGATGATCTGTAAGAATCACTATAGCGCCAAGCCTTCAACTGGCAGTTGATTAGACAGTTTGCGCTGAAAGTGCACAAGGGCAGGTTTGTTCAATTTAAATCCCTCACCCACTTTCCTACCGTTCTTCAAGTGGCTTCGGCACCACGCATGCTGTTTTGTCATACTAAGGGCTTAGGGTAAGTGAATGAGGAGAAGTGGAATTGCAATTGGAATGCAGATTTGGAGATCAGAGGGAAACTGGTCAGGGAAATGTGATCTAAATTGAACAACCCAGACCATGTACACTTTCTGCCCAAACTCACTGTTCTACCGCCAGTTGTAAGGCTTGGCGCTATTCTGCTCCGTTTTTTTTTTTTTACAAATGATCGTAAACACCTGCATACTCGTTTAAATCGGGCTTGTGTACTCAACGGGGTCAATTTCTAATAAAAAACTAATCTTTTTCAGTTTACGATATGTATGATGATTATCCAAACTTTTAGTGTTGAGGGTTTTGGATATCTCCCTCTATTTATGAATATTCTCCCGAGTTTTACGTAACATGATATGCACCCAATGCATAAAAGCAATCCATTGTGGATGATATACACCTCTGGAGTGACCATCGTTGTTCACTACATAAGAGGATGGAGCTCACACAACAACAAGGGCATGTTGAAACACTACTGAAACGCTACATTTCTCTCCCTGATTTAGTGACGCACTTTCTTGCTGTACAGCAATTCGTCAGTCTCCCGGTGTACAGAAAGCAGTGGAAGACAAATTTTGCGTTAAATATTTACATCCTAAAATTTCATAGCCGAAATAGGCAAATTGTTCCAATATTGTGGCAAACTTTGTGAGGATTTTATCCGCATATGCGATCGTATTTGCAACCAAAGAAATCTACTGGTTTTGGGAACTGTTCTGAGCCTGTTCAACCAATAGTGTCGAGCCACGATTTTTCCTAATCAAGTGCACACGATAACCTCAATTGGGCAATATTTCGAATGGTGTTCATCACGATTGGACAATGTGTGTGCGTGGTGCGTAACCATTGGTCTATTTCAGGTAGATAAATGTAGAAGGCAAGATTTACCCAGAGTGCTGGTTGTCACCTCCTCCCCCCGTTACGCTCAAGCCGGCGATTGAGGCGTCTGTTGATTAGCCCGCTTTTGTCTTAAGACCTGCAGCCTAGTGCTAGGTAGCCTAGCCAGTTACCTTGTATCAATATTCTAAAATGAAAATTATTTGGATTGTAGGCCTCTTTTGTGCATTGATTGCCTTTGGTGAGTAAAACGGTACTTGTCAGTTTGCTGAAAATCGTTTCGCTTTTAACGTTATGTCGCAACTTGTTTTCTAGTTAAACGCGGACTGTAACAAGGAACAGCGTGGCGTTGCGATGGTTAACTGATCTTTTTTATTTTATATCGTATGTCCAATATCACGAACTTTTTGTGATAGATTTGTGTATGTTAGATTCGAATGCTTTCTGTTGAACCCGTGCAGTGAAGAGTTTTCTAAGTAAGGCTATGCTATCTTGTTAGCTTCGAAGGTGTAAGGTTGGAAGAAAGCGCAATGAGGGTTTGTTTCAGCATCTTCACTTTTCCCCTGTACATTTTCTTGCCTCCATGTTGGTTCAGCGTGACCTGGTCATTAGCTATCAGTGCTTCGCATAAAATGAACTGGTACCCAGACTCGCTCGATTTCTCGGCCTGCAGTCTTGCCATTGGAAATAGATTTATCTAAAGTTTTTTTCATGTAAAATGTTTTCCCCTAACCACAAAGGTACACACGAATAACACCCAAACAGTCTGATGTTTGTGCTTTAATTGCCTGGACCATGAACGCATCTCCTTAGTAATCTGGTTAGATATACCTAGGAATGTGTTCCAACCCTGCAATTTATTTACTTCACAGCTTCCGCCAGAGCAGAGGATGGACTTGACATTGAGGGGACTATAGAGGATGATCTGGGAAAGAGCAGGGATAGCTCCAGGACAGATGATGAGGTGGTGCAGCGGTAGGTCTAAAGTTTTGGTGGGGCTCTGTTACGTAACTTGTGTAAACACATTTAAAAGGTTGACTTGACACTGCATTTGTCAAAATAACATGACTGGCTGACCTTTAACACAACACATTCCTTTTATTGAAATTTAACAGTTGTGGATTTACACAAGTAGAGCGACTGCAATATTATATAGTTGTTTGCCAGGAGCATTACAGTTGTCTGTCTTCATAATAATCAGGGACCTCTGGACTTGCATTCCACTGAATTGATTTTTGGTAATCTGTCCACAGGGAGGAAGAGGCCATCCAGCTGGATGGGCTCAATGCTGCACAGATCAAGGAAATACGAGACAAGTCTGAAAAACACGTCTTTCAAGCTGAAGTTAATCGAATGATGAAACTTATCATCAACTCTCTTTACAAGAATAAAGAGGTGAGTGAAAATGTACTGTTTGACTTGGCAACAATAGTCCAATAAAGTCAATAGACTTTAATGTGTTGTCTTACAAGCATCACCCTTTTTTGCAGATAGGGGAAACATTCATGTTTGTGCCAAAGTATTACATGTTTCGGGTCACAAATGTGTCTTTATGATGCCCTCGAAATAGTTTGCAGAAAGTGGCTTGTGATTATCCAGTTCTTAATCGAAACATTTCAAAATAATGTACACCCAGCCCTGTATGCATGAACATATTCTTACACAAGACATCAGCAAAAGATTCCTTCTTTGGCTTGGTGGTTAACACCGTTGCCTCACAGCAAGAAGGTCCTGGATTCCATCACCACCTGACCATTGGTGTCTCTGTGTGGAGTTTGCATTTTCTCCTTGTGTTGGCTTTCTTCTGGCTTCTCCAGTTTCCTCCTGCAGTCCAAAAACATGCAGATTAATTGGTGATTCTTAATTTTTCATAGGTGTGAGTGAGTTGTTTTCTGTTCCTATGTGTGGGCCCTGTGATGGACCAGCAACCTGCCCGGGGTGTCCACTCTCGAGTGTGCTAGCAAAATCATCTCATGTGAACAAGACAGAGCATGGGCACACTTAGACTTAACAAGCCAAAGACTCGGTTCTCACTGTCATGTCAACGCGGGCCCCCATGTCCCAAATCGCATACAGTTACTATTTTACTTTTAGTAAGTACTGTAGCTTCCCTTACAAACGTAGGTATGGTTGCATGAAGAATGCATTAAATTGAGACATACTGCTTTGTTATTACACCTTATACTGTGACCCTCTCGCTCATACATTCGTCACACACAATTGGCATCTCTTGGTGTAATACCCTGTCTGTGGCTGTGCTCCCTCGGGGCGGCACAGTTGAAGTGGCTTAGCTTCCGCTTCATAGAGGATTGTGGGTCATAATAGTCTGCAAATAATTCTGGCATGTATGGTGCAAAAAATGTGACCAGAATGCAGTATGGAAATTGAGCATCTGCATGACTTTGGCAGCACGGTGGTTCAGTGGTTTGCACTGTTGCCTCACAGCGAGATGGTCCTGGGTTGGATCCCCACCTTGTAGTTTGCATGTTCTCCACGTGTTGGCGTGGGTTTCCTCCGGGTACTCCGGTTTCCTCCCACCGTCCAAAAAACATGCCTCATCCTCCTGCCATTGCCCTGACCAGTCACTGACTGTTAATCTGGAGTCGGTCTGTGTGTTCTATTTGTGTGAGAAAGAAGTACTATATGTTGGGTGAGCAAGTGGCACAAATTGGCTGCCTTGGCATCACTCAGGCTGGGTGCAGTGTTTGATAGCTGTCGGTCCATTGTTCAGTCTATGATATTAATGGTGACCTAATTGTGTAAAAGCGCCTTGAGTCTCTTGAAAAGGTGTTTAAACTAAAGAAAATGCATTATTACTACTACTTATTTTAGTTTACGGGAAATGATTGAAGGTTCAATTGGGTCTTTCTATATTACCTAATCTTTGCAGATCTTCTTGAGAGAGCTGATCTCCAATGCCTCAGATGCCCTTGACAAGATTCGCTTGATGTCTCTGACTAATGACGAAGCTTTGGCCAATAATGAGGAGCTCACTATCAAAATCAAGGTATGAATGGGCTATGTCAAGTGACTTTTCAAAATCTTGAGTGACTTGTCCCGTATCTATTTTTTAACCTGTGAGCTTCACTCAGTCTTTTCCCTTGGTTTTTAGTCCGACAAAGAGAAAAACATGTTGCACATCACAGACTCTGGCATTGGGATGACTAAAGAGGACTTAATAAAGAATCTGGGCACCATTGCCAAATCTGGCACCAGTGAGTTCCTTAACCAGATGACTGAAATGCAGACAGAGGGGCAGTCCACCTCGGAACTGATTGGCCAATTTGGTGTGGGCTTCTATTCTGCCTTCCTGGTTGCTGACAAAGTCATTGTTTCATCAAAGCACAACAATGGCACCCAGCACATCTGGGAATCGGACTCCAATGAGTTCTCGGTCATTGAGGATCCACGTGGGGACACCCTAGGCCGCGGCACAACCATCACGTGAGGAATAACTTTTGAACGATGCAGTATACCCTGCAAAAGGTTACTCCTGCATTGAAATCAAGGAATGTTTTGCATGTTCCAGGTTGGTAATGAAGGAGGAGGCCACGGACTATCTAGAGCTGGACACCATCAAGAACCTTGTGAGGAAGTACTCTCAGTTCATCAACTTCCCCATCTTTGTGTGGGCCAGCAAGGTAATGGAGTAAAAGCAAGTCTGTTAGTGTTTGCTGATTTTCTTGCCAGGTGACCTTGATGGAGTCCACTTCTATCCCTTGCAGACAGAGTCAGTTGAGGAGCCCATTGAAGATTCAGAACCTGAGGACGAGCCTGAGAAAGACACCGCGGAGGACGAGGCAGAAGTGGAGGAAGAGGAGGACCAGGATAAGCCAAAAACCAAAAAGGTACATATCAGTTCGATAAATAAAGCCGTGGCTTTTTTAGGTAATATTGCACTTAACAATTTGCATCTCGTTGAGCCAGAGACTGTACTACAGGTGGCCTTTTTATTTATTTTGAATGTGCGTTCCAGGTTGAGAAGACTGTGTGGGACTGGGAACTGATGAATGACATCAAGCCCATTTGGCAGAGACCTGCCAAAGAAGTTGAGGAAGATGAATACAAAGCCTTCTATAAGACCTTTTCCAAGGTATGGTTTTGTTTATTGTATTATATGAAATCATCTTAGAATTGTTTACATGCCAATCTTTTTGAAAAGTTTGAAGAATGGTTTTACCGTTTCTTCTACAGGACACTGACGAGCCGCTCTCCCATATCCATTTCACTGCTGAGGGGGAGGTCACCTTCAAATCCATTTTGTTTGTGCCTGCCGCTGCTCCTCGTGGCATGTTTGACGAGTATGGCACCAAAAAGAATGATTTCATCAAGGTAGCTACTTCATTCAATATGGGCTACATTGTTTTTTTGAATAGTTTCCAATACCCCCTTTGATAATTTAACTTCCCCATCCTAGCTGTTTGTCAGGAGAGTGTTCATTACTGACGACTTCAATGATATGATGCCCAAATACCTGAACTTTGTGAAAGGGGTGGTAAGTGCATTTCTAGCTAATGTTCCGTAACTGATTGCACAGGTGGTGGTCAAACGAATTGGGTTTTATTTAGCGCATGGTCTTGCATTCTAGGTGGACTCTGATGACCTGCCCCTGAATGTATCCAGAGAAACCCTGCAGCAGCACAAACTGCTTAAGGTGAGCTCTACCTCAAGCATGAATTTGTTTTTAGCCACGTTCTCTAATCCTTTATGAATTGGTCTCCCGCCCCACTAGGTTATCCGCAAAAAGCTGGTACGCAAGACATTGGACATGATCAAGAAAATTGCAGAGGAGCAGTACAACGAGAAGTTCTGGAAGGAATTTGGCACCAACATTAAGCTGGGAGTCATTGAGGACCACTCAAACCGGACCCGTTTGGCCAAGCTGCTGCGCTTCCAGACCTCTAACAGTAACACAGTACTAGCCAGCTTGGATCAGTATGCGGAGCGCATGAAGGAGAGGCAGGACAAGATCTACTTCATGGCTGGCACCAGTAGAAAGGAGGTGGGTTGTGAGAAATTAATTTTCACAACTCGATATATTTGTTTGTCATCTACAATGAATACCTTTTTAATTTTAAGTGTGAGCGTCTATTGATTTTATTTGGATAGTCAGCATTCAAGTGTTTGTACTTTTTTAATAAGGGAAACGATTGCTGGATAGCCCAGTTGGGTGTTCTTGTTTGCGCAATAAGCTGCATTTTGACTCATGAGTGGCTTGGTGTTTAGCTCTACTCTGTCCCTACTGAAATTAGGTTTTAATTAAAGTTTTACTCTGTCAAATGTATGATCCCATTGGCTTTAATTTGCATTATGTCTTGACACCAGGCAGAGTCTTCTCCCTTTGTGGAGAGGCTGCTGAAGAAGGGATACGAAGTGATCTACCTGACAGAGCCTGTGGATGAGTACTGTATCCAGGCGTTGCCAGAGTACGATGGCAAGCGTTTCCAAAATGTGGCCAAAGAAGGTATCAAGTTTGATGAGAGTGAAACAGCCAAGGAGTCCAGAGAGGCCTTGGAGAAGGAGTATGAGCCCCTTACAACCTGGATGAAGGAAACTGCCCTGAAGGACATGGTAAACATCTAAATAAAGGCCAGGAAGTCAATCCTTATGGTCAGTTTGTGTATTGGCAGGTTCATTGGTCTTGTATGGCGTTGTTTACTTCCCCAGATCGAGAAGGCAATCCTTTCACAGAGACTGACCAATTCGCCCTGTGCCTTGGTAGCCAGCCAGTATGGCTGGTCTGGAAACATGGAAAGGATAATGAAGGCACAGGCTTATCAGACGGGAAAAGATATCTCAACTAAGTACGTTTTATTGACTTAAATTTTTCTGTTGGTTTCCAGCAATGTAATAATATACTGTAGGGATTGTATTGTTAGAAAATTAACTGCTTTAAATGTAAATATCTTTTTGTTCTCTTTCCAGTTATTATGCAAGCCAGAAAAAAACGTTAGAAATCAACCCTAAACACCCACTCATCAAGCAGATGCTGAAAAGAGTATCTGTAAGTCTCAAGTGCCATTAAGGAAAGTACATCATTATGGTAGTGGATTGCTGCCCTCAGTTTGCTGGCTCCTTTGATCTGTTTTTCTGTTGGGACCTCAGGAGAATGCTGAGGATCAGACTGCCTTGGACCTTTCTGTGGTGCTATTTGAGACGGCTGCACTGCGCTCAGGCTACCAACTGGCTGACACAAAGGCCTACGGAGACAGGATAGAGCGTATGCTCAGGCTCAGCATGAATATTGACGTCAATGAAGAGGTGAGTAGGCAGTTTGTTGCTGGAGGGGGGGGGCTGTATTTTGCATGCTCTGAAGCCTTTTTGCCATGTATACCAAGTTTCACTTAAGCAAGGCCTTGCTGTTTTAGGCACAGTTTAAAACATGGCGTGTTTGACATGCTCAACCCCTCTTTTGACTGTAGGTTGAGGAGGAGCTCGAAGAGCCTGCCGAGAAGGAAGATGCTGAGGAACAGGAGGAAGTCGTAGATGAGGAAGACGAAGAAACGGTAAAAAGGACAGCAGTTAACCCCTACAACTTCTTGCATGTATTTAGAGCTTAGCTTTAATTGTCATGTTTTTTCATTTAGTGTTTTCTGAACTCTCAAAGCCTGACCTTATATTTTTTCTTCCAGGGAACAACGGATAAGGATGAGTTGTGAGTCACTGAAGTGGTGGGGTGGGTGGTTAGATCATTGGACCTTACTGCCTGAGTCTAGGGCAAGATGCTCAAGGCCACAGTTTACTTTCAAATCGGTCCCTCGGCTGGGTTTTTTACGGCTTGTTTTTGTTTGGTTTCGTATTTTACGTTCCTCATTACTGTAAATTTGTTAATTTTACTGATCTGTGTATGGATTTGAAAGGTGCAATTTGTCTCGATCAAATAAATATTTCCTTAAAATGGGTTCAAGTCTTGAATTGTATTTTAAAGATGTGTGAACAATGTGATCATTGTTAACAGTAAACTAAGCATAGTCTTGTGTTCCAATTGGTTATGTTACAATTCTAAGACAAAACTAACTGCATGGTTTATTGACCGAATGCATACATAGAGTCATGTGATCCCTTAGGTTAATGCTCCTGGCTGGGAAGCCTGATGGCCTGGGGGACAAAAACTGAGTCTGGTCGTCCGTGCCGGGATGCTACAGTAGCGTCTACCAGACGGCAGCAGTGAGAACAGACCATAGCCTGGGGGGTGGAAGTCTTTTATGATTTTCTGTGCTTTCCTAAGGCATCGTGTGTGGTAGATGCCTTGTACAGAGGGGAGGTGGTATTCAATGATGCGCCCCGCAGTTTTTACCACCCTCTGGAGGGCCTTGCGGTCAGCAGCGGAGCAGCTGCCGTACCAGGCAGTAATGCAGCCAGTGAGGATGCTGTCAATGGTACACCTGTGGAAGTTAATGAGGGTTTTGACAGACATGCCGAACTTCTTGAGTCTCCTCAGAAAGCATAGGTGCTTTTTATCTTTCATCATTTATGACCACATTGAGGAATTTGAAGCAGGAGACTCTCTCCACTTCAGCTCAGTCGATGTGAATGGGGGTGTGACAGTTACAGTAGCTGTAAACTGCAATTACTGAATCTATTTTGTGAATGGGAAAATACTAATCTTATGTCCTAAATAATTTTTTTAATTCCCTTGATCTGAGAGATCCCTCATTTTGAGCTCTTGCTAAACTTAAGTTTATTCCGATCTGATTTTAAAAGTTTGCTAATGCTATTTTACAGTGTATTTTTAATGTAGATATATAGTTAAGACATTATTTAAGTGAAGTTGACAATTTGTATTAATTTCACCCGTTTTGCTATGCTTTATAATAAAAAAATGTTTAAATCAGTTGGTTTTGTCAATATTCCAGTTATTAACTCCAACTTATTTTCAGTGACCTAGTAGTCCACAGTTTGCGATCTGTCTCTTGGTAGCAACCCTACTCTAGTAATAAAACTTTCAAATGTTGATCATGAAAAAGTTTGGCTTCACACCACCATTGTATTTGTTTCACATATATAACGGGGATTCTGGATGTTCTCCCTGTAACCATATTTCCCTCCCAAATCTGATGAATGAATCCTGGATTACTTCCACACGTAATACCTGTTTGTAGCATTAGATGTCCCTAAGAATCCACTTGTAGAGATGTTAGTTTGTTCATATTAAAATACAACAAAGACATTTATATCATTCAACTATAAGGTCGTATTAGGGTGAAACCCCCAAGGTCCAAGTATGGGGCATTTAGCTTCTAAACGAATGTATAGGCAACTGAAAGTTTGACCTTTACTGTTTATCTGAAAAGTACTGACCGGCAGCACTGTTCCTTCAGTTGGTCTGACTCATATATCTTAGCTGAGGACCAGACCATAAAGCTTGGTATCTACAACAGCCGCCATAGCAACATATTTAATCACACAGCCTTATTTCCCTTCAACTCATTTGGGGAAGGAAGTGCATTGTATAATAGTTACTTTACAGTTATAGTGCATCCATAGCTAAGAAATGAACTGCCAGAAATTTTATTTCCTGATCTCTTGCTGTTGGTTTATAAGAGGTGAGTTAAAAGATTTACATTTGAGTGCTTGCATTACAGCAGGTGATCAAATGTATTTTTTATTCCAATCAGAACCAACTTTACTTGAAATGTACATGATTGTTTAAATTAACTCCCCCTCTTGTTCTCCTATTGTCAAACTGTTCCATTTGTGTTTTAGCTTGTGCCCCAGAGATACATTTTGCAGGTCTACCAGGCACAGCCAAACTGGCAGAGAACAGCCCAGCTGGTACTGAGGTCTACAGCTTCCAGGTGGTCGTGTCGCCGGGGGCCTGCCTGCCAGCAGCATACCCCCGGATACTAAACTCAGACCCACTCTCCACTGCCTTCATGGTCTCTATGCAGAATACCACTCACACAATGGTAAGAACCCTAACATAAGATCCATCCTATGTTGATAGCCAATATGTTTGTCTGTGTTTTGCTGCATTGAATTTCAAAGGCTTTCTTCTTCACTTATCTTGGACAAGCAGTAAATGGTTACAAACTTTAGTTTGAATGTAAACACATTTTCCATTAGGTATTTTTAATATTTTTGATTTTATTTGGTTGCTTTTGACACAGGTATCGGTAACTGGGACTGCAAAACTCAATTTTGAAACAGCCCCCAACCACTTTGTGTTGCAAATACTGGCTGTAGACACTGAAGAAGACAGTGATCTTCAGATACTAACAGTAATCTTAACAGATGTTGATGAGCCTCCTATATTCCTTGACAAAGGTAAATTATACAACTGCACAGTGAAAGTGAAAAAAATGTATGATGAACAATTTAATTGAAAGGGCTTTGTTCCATGTAATTATGTTGTAGAGTCCTTCCTCTTTGTTCTGGAGAAAATGCCACCAAAGGAGATTTATACACCAAGTGTTGCTGACCCCGAGAACAAGCCACTGATTGTATGGCTAACTTCCGCCTTCACCTTTCTTACACACTCATCCAACTGCTCTTCAAGTTTGACTAGTAGGAATATGTGAATATTTTTTGCAATATTTTTCTCTGCAGTTCAAATTGGTCCCTCCAATCCCAGGATTTGACATTGATGCTAACTCGGGAACTCTTTTCACAACGAAAGAGTTTAACTACCAGACAGACCCCAGGAGGTAATCTTTCTCCTGAAGCTAATATTTACCATTCAATTTATTTGAATAACCTGGGATTAATTTACAATAATTATTTATCGACGTTATGTAATATGATAATAAAGGTTTTAAAAAGGTTTCTCTCATTTTATGTTATGTTCCCCTTGCATTCTCCAGCTTTACGTTTGATCTCAGTGTGAATGATGGGAACAATACTGTTTCCAAGACCATGATTGTCAATATAATGAACATACATGATGATAAACCCCAGTTCCTGAAGTGAGAAAGTTTAAACTCGTTTTTTGTCTAAATTTCGAATTCAAATGAACCTCAATTGCAGCCAACTAAGTGTGCTTATATGTGTGTTTTTGTACATCCTCCTGTCTAGTAAGATAACCTCTTTTACTGTTCGTGAGGAGATGAGTCCGGGAGAATTTGTCACCAATATTACTGCAGTGGTCCCTGGCACTGCATCTTATACCGGCTTCATCTTCTACACCATCACCGTCAACAGTTACTTGGCCATCAATAGATGCAAGTTATGCCTCCCTTTTCAACTCTTGAGTTCTATCTAATATTGGGTAGTACAGTATTTTTTTCTGACTAATACAATTTAATGACAATACATTTAGTACATCATCGGTCCCAGTGATAATAATAGTGTGTTTGTGCTGTATTTTTAGACACAGGCCAGGTGACAATAAGCAGTAGAATGGACCGTGACTCCAGCCCATTAAGAGAGAACCCCATATTTGGTGTGACGGTGACAGCAACATTCAGTCCCCCGGGTCCTCCTTTTTCCAACACCATCACTCTAAAGATCACCGTTGAAGACATCAATGACAACCCACCCATCTGCTTCCCTGGTACCCAAAGGTTAGACTTAGGTCTTTGCCTTGGAAAAGTAACCAGTGCCCATTTTTTTTTACCATAAAGAATAATAAACAAAGAAAACAAGTGCTGGTACATGCTGTCAAAAATAAATCCTAATGAAAAATATAAACGTAACAGTTTAAAATTTCACACACACACACACACACACACACACACACACACACACACACACACACACGCACACACGCACACACGCACACACGCACATGTTTGTGTGTATGTATGTATGTATCAACTGATTTCTTCTTGTTTGACTTCCAGATTCATATCTTTAATTTTTCTCTCAGGGTGGAGATTCTAGAGACAGAGAAAGTTGGTGCTCTTATCACTACAGTGACATGTACAGACAATGATGTGGACCCAGCCTTCAGTGAGCACCAGATCACTGGTCTCTCTTGTCAGGGATGTGACATGCGCTTTGCATTAGATCCTCCAGCCCCAGGATCTAATCGCATTGTGGTAAGAAAAATCCCATTGTTGAACTGAAAAACAAAGAAAACAAAGCATTATCTTATATTATATTTTTTATTGTGTCGTGAGTTATAAAGATAATTTTACCATAAAAAAGCACTGCTTTGAACGCATTCGCTATACCTACAGCTTAATGGAGGTCTTGATTTCGAGGATCCTGACAACTTGTTTGGTCGTAGTGAATACAGCCTCCTGGTGGTGGCTGAAGACAAGGATGACCCCACCCTGAAAGGTGTAGTGTGTATCAGACACCTGGGTAAATTAGGATACTGTGAATGTGCACAAACATGTAATTTATGCTTTTTCCTACAGGAAGTACTTTTGTCTTTGTGACCGTGACCCCTGTGAACGAGTTCCCCCCAGTCTTCGTTTCTACGTCCTATTTCTATAGGATCTCCGAACTGCTTGGACGTATGTGCCCACCTCAAACACTAAATTTATTGGTACTGTCAAACAAATGTTCCTACACTGGTTCTGTGCTGTTGTATTCTCTCCCAGGCGGGGCTGTAATTGGGGCTGTCCAAGCTACTGATGCAGACCTTCCTACCACTTTTATTCAATACTCCATCATCTCTGGTGGAGACGGTGACAGTATTTTTTCCAACATTTTCTTCCTGGACCCCAAGCTGGGAAGCATCTCACTGCTCACCCGCCCAGACTATGAGACCAAGCAGACTTACACCCTGATCATCCGAGCCACCGATGGTGATCGTTTTGCCACCACTAGTGTATGCTATTGTAAATGATTAGATGTTAAGTATTAAATACCATGTGATGATCCCTCTGCGTTATATGTTTCGGAATTTACTTGTATATACATCGAATAGTTTTGGGAATAATCTCTGCTTTTTTGGGGGGTATTAATTACTTTAAGGTTACAATTAACATCACAGAGGCCAACGATGAACCTCCACTTTGTAGCCCTAACAAAACCAACCTAGCAGTACCCAAAAACTTGAGAACTGGCTCCATTGTCCAAGGCTTCCAGCTGTCCTGCAAAGACTTGGATTCGCCACCTATCTCTTTCATTTACTCCATCTCAGGTAGTCTACTCACATGGGCTTAGTTGACATACATTTCTAGACATACATTTTGAGACATAGATTTTGATTGCACACTGTGCTATGTTTGGTTTCAATAGAAACAATAGATCCTTAACTATTTCATGCACTGTTCTTGTTCTATTGTTACCAAGGAGCCAGCAACTTGAACAACCACTTTGTCTTCTCACCTTTATCGGGAACTAACTTGACAAGACTCATCCTGCGGGAACCTTTTGACTTTGAGAGCGGTCTGGACCATGTGTGGAACTACCGTCTGACCGTCATGATCTCTGATGGAAACCTAAGAGCTGTTTTGCCCAAGGTCAGGAACCCCATCCAGACTGGTACAGTCGTCATAGACATCCAAGTGGTGGACCCCTATCTAACTACTGCCATTACTACAACAACTGTAAGTATTGCTTTTACTTGTTTTTAGTCTTTAGATCAGATGTCTTTATGTTGCATCATGAAACTGAGAAATGTGACTAAAACTAATAGTTTTAAGTCAAAAGACTAAGAGTAAAACAAAACGGAAAATGCCCAAATTAACACTTTTTGCTAACCTACATTTGCAGCAACACGTTTATCACCTTTCCTGTGATTGTGATGAATGACTATGCCAGTTCAAAAACATAAACCAAGGCTGACAATTTTCAGTTTACATGTACAGTATGTTTCTTTACAGCCTCGAGTGACATATATTACCCTCACAGAGAACACGTTCAGCTTGGATGACTGGTATGTTTGGGTCCTCGTTGCCCTGGGCGCCATGTTACTGCTGGGGATCCTAGGGTACCTTCTCTACCACTGGTGTAGGTGGCTTTCTAGCTTATATTACTGCTACCCTGGTTGCTGCCAGTGCCAACCTACACCTGTGGAAGACACAGAAGTGCTGTAAGTGATTTTGGCTATATCTAATAGTTTTCCCTCAATCATTTAGAATTTTTGGGGAGATTGTCATCCATCAAGATTGGTTGTTAATGACATTTATTTTCAAAACTTTTCCCTTCAAATTAAAGGATTCCAGAGACAGGTACCACTATTACATTCTTAATAGATCACTGATCCTTGAACAATGACAATATTTTGGGATAAAATAATACATTGCAAAAATAAATTATTTGTTTTTTTATTTACAGCACCTCAAAAGAGAGAAGTCTTGGTTGTAAGTATGTTATGCCAAAACAGTATTTGGAAATTGTCATGAGGTGTATGTATTTTGCTTACTTTTAGGGTGCCTAAATATCTTCTTTTATAGGAAGTTACCAAGATCAACACAGTGTTTGATGGAGAGGAAATTGATCCTGGTAAGTCTGATCACCTCATCAGAGATATTTCTAACACATGTCCCTGTAAGACCAAATACATGTTTCCTTTATCTCCAGTGACAAAGAGGGTTTATGAGTTCAACAGCAAGTCTGGGGCTAGACGCTGGAAGGATGCAAGTATTACATCTGAATTACAAGCGACTCAGCAACAGAGCAACACATTCGTCATAACAGGGGGAGCCAATGGCACTCTGCTCCACACCGGCTTAGACCAATCACTTACTGGGACAGAGAGAGGGAGAACAGGTGGTGTCCAATTACATACTAGAGATGAGGGAGAGGGCAGTGCATCAAAAGTTCCAGGGCAGACCCCCAGAGAATCTCCCTTGTACAACATGAGCAGACACCCATCTGGACAGTCAACACAATCACCTGCTCACTCGAGTATAAGACGACCATATAGTGGTGACCTTAGGAAAATGATGGGACCAAATGACATGTCTGAGGTTTAAGCGTTGAATCGGTTGTTGTTCCATTTTGGTTAATACAAAACAGATTACTTTAACCTCCCCATGACACATGTTTAACTATTGTAATAGGCCTTTAAACTATGAGGTGCCCATGTATGCATGTAGAATACATGTCTTGCCGTTCCAGCACACCAAAATGTTTCATTGTAATCAATTCATATCAGATAAAATACAACACGTCTGAACTTGTCTAGTTTCTATAGTTTTGCCGTTTTGGTTGAGATGTTTAATCAGTAAACACTTTTGTTGTAATAATTTACAACTCAACAAGTTTATAAGTCAATAGTGTGAAGTTTATAGCATTTCTTTGTATAACATTTTGTACATCTTCTGATTATTTACAGCATGCATTGAACATTTTTATGTTTGGAAAGGCGTGGTTGATTATGTGATGCCTGTGCCACAACATGTTCTTATCGACAAACCAAATGTTTACCATCCATAGGACCCAGCTCACAAATCTAGGTGCAAGACAAAGTTGTTAAGTGCATGACTCAAACCACATAAAACATACTGAGGGACTCACTCCCAACAGAGAGGTTTAGGATCCGGTGGCCATCCAACTCCATTAACTCACAGATCATACAGTACTATGTTTCTGGGCCAATGCCAGTGTGGGGGTAATGCAAGAGGTGCCCATAGCATTCTGGAGTATGCAGATAGTCCTGGCCTATCTCACAGAGATCAGCCAGCCACTCTTACAATAAAAACCACACTTATAATAAAGTCCTGGAAAAGGATAGAAGAAATACATAAATAAACATTCTGCTGCTCCAAACAATATAGAAATAATTTGAATGCAGTAAAATTGGCATTACTCACAGTCTTAGGACCCAGCTTTGAGTTTGTATCGAGCTTCATTTACAAATAGAAGGAAAGGCAATGCCAGCATGAATCCCAAAATACTCTACATAGCCAGCATAGTTCCCCTACCAGGTGTCTCTCAAGCACTGTGACATTACAGTTCCTTGTCTCAGTCTCAGCTAAATTCACCTGATGATTATATAGAGGGTGCGGGAGTGCATTTAATTGTATTATGTAATATAACTGGGTGAATTCAATAAACTAATCAGATATCTTCCCGGAAGGGATTCCTGAAAACATTTAAGGAGTCTAGATTTCTCCGCACAAAACAGTGACAATTTTCCTCCCAGTGTATCTGACACAGCTGCCAAATTTTCTTCCCAGTGTATCTGGCACAGCTGCCAAGATGACTGAGTACAAGACATATTCTGTAGATAGAAGATAGATTCTCCAAAAACATTTGATTTTTAATAAGAAACAATATTCATAGTCTTTATCAAATTTGAAAATGTATAATCAAATATATATATTTTTTATTTTGCATATAAAATAACTGTTATTTTTGTATTTGTATATTTACTTACGTAATACATTTAAACACATGTTTGGAAATTGTTGTTTAGCATTTATCATACATGGATGTCTACTGTTGACTTAAGAGTATGTTAAAAATATATTAGGAATTGACACCAAAAAAGCGCCAAGTCAAGCAACACTTGTATGGTAGCGTAGAGTGGTCGTGTGTCAGAGGCGTATTTTCGGATATGTCAGGTTTGATTGGGCTCGAAAAAAGGCTCGTCCTATTTCCTATTATTTGTGCGGTCAAATATGAAATAATTTTGTTACGTGAAGAACTTATAGTTTTACTGTAGCCTACCAAAAAACACACAATCGTCAAATCAGCCTCCAAATATTAAGTTACATATTATAGATGGCAACACGTTGGCGCAGTGGTTAGCACTGTTGCCTCACAACAAGGAGGTCCTGGGTTCAATCCCCACCTGAGGGCCTCTCTGTGTGGCGTTTTCATGTTATCCTCGTGTTAGCGTGGGTTTTCCCCGGATACTCCGGTTTCCTCCCACAGTCCAAAACCATTGGTGACTCTAAATTGTCAATAGGTGTGTGTGCGTGTGTGTGTGTGTGATTGTATGTCTATGTGTTAGCCCTGCGATCTGTTCAGGGTGTACCCCGCCTCTCGCCCAATGTCAGCTGGGATAGGCTCCAGCCCCCCCCGCAACCCTGCATAGGATAAGTGGTATTGCTTATGGATGGATGATAATATTATAGATGAGAATGGTGACTTTTGACACACTGTTCTAAAATCCATGCCATAGTTTGAAGCGCTCCGGTCCACGTTAACCAAAGACAATTCAGGCCCAGTTCATTGGAACATAATTGCAAATTATTTAAACAGTCTCTTATTAGCCAAACTTTGCTATTTCCATTTTCTTCATGTTAAGATAATAATTTGTAAGTCAACACTATTATAATCATGACGTAATCAAAGAAAATACATTTTGGATTATGTTGTGTATTACTCAATTAGAGTTGCAACTCCATAAAAAAATATTGAAAGTCGATAGCCAAAGTTACAAAATAGTAAGTTTTATTCAGCTGAATAACAGGCATGCAACTACAGTCATCTACTCTACAATCTACCATCTACTAAAAAACATACATTCCCGTTCACCCCTTTTATTTCCTTTTCTTTCAAGTCAGGACAGCTCCCAAAATACAAACGATATGCCTTTTTACAATCACCTCTAATCCATAATTTTTTCTGGCGCCTGCCAATCACAAGGCTTTTAAGGCTTTATCCCTCATTACAACTAGTCCCATCCTTAGGATTATCATAAACTCAGAAAGTAGAGTCAATTAACCATCTTCCTAATCTTAGTATATCCGTACATGCCTACTGTTCTCTCCTTAGAGTGATGAACAGATGTACTAATATTGTATTAATTCAAACGCTTCCTAGAATCCTCAGTGTTTTCACTCTCCTTCATCACAACAGGTTCCCTTTGATGTTCTCTGTTTGATGTAATCTTAGAGGTCCCGCAATTTAATACAATAAAATAGAGGTAGGCTACTTATTTTAACCAGAGGAAACCACAGTATTTGGTCACTAAATGACAGTATTCAAAAGGCTGTAAGGTTCATCTCGGCTCTTTATTGCCCCCTAAGTCCAAAGATAATATGATTATAAATAGCATAGTGTTGTAAACGTT